>BQNB010001776.1:0-133785 GCA_026074375.1 Tanacetum coccineum | reverse complement strand
ATTTGGCATTTTGAGTCCGTTTTTGGTTATTGTAGCTCGTTTTTAAAGGTAAAAGATATGTGTAATTAAGCACTTATCACAGGCACCCAATTTGGTTTCTACTGCATTTGATACACTCAATGAGTGTTAAACAACTACTATCAAACACACCTCAAGCCTTAACAAGCTTAGATCAAAATTAAATAAACCAAGAAAAAGAACAATGATCCCCTGGTGCTGAGATACTTAATTTAAGCCAAAAATTCATTTCAAACATAAACTGATGCTACAAACCAATTCAAAACTTATTTATTGTTAAAATCAAAGCTGACTACAAAGCATTCACCAAATGGTTTTGACTTTTAAAGGTCAAACAGGTTTAAACCAAACACCCCTTTAAACATTGCACAATCCATTTTTTTTTGCTTATGAATTTGAAAACTAACAAGTATCTTTAAGAAACCAGATATATAAAATAACTAGAAATTAACAAATTAAACAGTCCTAAGCATACACATAATCCATAATCATTAAGCTAAACTACTTAAGCTATGTTTTTGAATTTTTATGACTTTTAAGATAATATTAAGCTAGATAAGATTTAAACTATTAAAAACTGAAAACAGGAAAACAAACACACTTAATAAGCTAGAATTAGATCAAATAAGCATTAATAAGCAGATAGAATAAGCAAATAGACAACTCTACATTAACAAGTACTTATTAGACTAGATATTAGAGAACTAGGGAATTTAAAAGGAGACTTACCAAGGGCTTCAGCTAAACAGAAGCTTAAACTCAAATGAGCATCTACAAGCTCTAGCTTATCCTATTGGATAAGCTAGTAAAGTCCATGTGAGCCCTTCCATGATTGGCTCACCTTCCAAAAGCTTTTAAGTCCAAAGTAGTTAAGGTTTTAAGCTGTTTTTAGGATTTAAGTAGATATTAAGACTGAATTAAGCTCTATCTTAGCTTAGAGACTAAGAGAGCTTATTGAGTAGCTTATGAACATTAGCTTATCATTTAAAGAGAAGTGAGAGCTTATGAAAGAAAACAAAAGAGCTTATGACAGATTATTTAAGATTAAAACTGAATTTTATTAATATAAAACTTGATTACATAACTTGAAAGGAAAATTACAAAAAGCTTTAAAGGGAAATTACATAAGCTAGAAAATTAAGCTAAAATTCTCAAAAAAAACTCAAAAAAACTCCTCTTTTGTGTGTGAGAGGTGAGTGCTTTATATAGCCTGCCAAAGAATGTTCTAGCCCCAAAGTTTGTTACTCCTTCCTTCAATTCTTGGCCCTTTGATCATCTCAATGATTGGATCACAATTCTCCACCCTTGGATCATATCAAACTCACACGGATTGCCAGCTTGGCAATCCGTTGTGAGACACCTTGTGTGCTTCTTTTGAGAGTATTTGAAGTGTAAAAATCCATCCTTTGTGTGCTTTTAGTCTTCCAACGTGGCATACCCCATGTGGGTTTGGACCAATGAGCTTGTTTGATGATGTGATGACCCTGCACACGTGTTCTTCTTCCCCTGAATTGTCTAAATTATCCCTTAATTATGATTTGCCCCATGATTTAACCTGAGGGTTAAATGGGAGAGACGGGTGAACAGTGAAAACTGTTTTTCCCGCTCTCTTTTTTTAACTGAAAAGGGTGATGTGAGTTTGAGGTAATTGCAAGACTAGTCCCTCTCTTTATTAAGTGTAAATGTAATACACAAACAAGTGTATTACATCTTTTAGTTTATGCAAGAAAGGTCCCTGGAGTTTAGTAAAAGGAGAATGGGCTTAGTAATGGGCTTTTGTTATTGGGCTTATGATCCAGGAAGGGTTTAAAGGGTAATTAAGGGCCCATTAGGCCTTAGGGACTATTTGTGAAACTTTTTGAAACTTGAGGGACTGATTTGGAATATTTTGGGGTTTTGTCTTTTTGTGGTTGACTTTTGTTGACCAGGGTTTGACCAATTTTGACTGAAGGTTGACCATAGTTGACTGAGAGTTGACTTTTCTTGGCTTTGGCTTTGAATCCTTGGCTTCTTTTGTGCTCTTCCGTTCGTGTTTGCCCGTTTTTGACGGTTTTCTTGTGATTTTTGTCTTATCCGTACCTGCACACACAAAACACATAAAAACAAGTATATCGCTTTGCCCATTTTTAAGTGTGTTTTTGTCTCAGTTTGTAGGGGTGTAAACGGTATATGGTGTATTTAACACATATCAGTTAGTCCATCAATTGATTGGTGACATTTGGATTGGCCGTTTTTAGCCTAATTCGAGTTTGTAACACGTTTTTCTTTTGTGTTTAGTTGATTTGCAAGGACTCAAATGAAGTAAGTTGTGCAAAAGGTGAGTTGAGATGTGAGAGAGTATGATACTTTGTCTTATGTTTTATACTGGGGTGGAGAATGAGTTGCAAGAATTTTGCCTAGAGTGTGTCGTGTAGACCTTTGGCCCCCCCCCCTCCGTGGGGCCGCCTGCCCCACAGACCCCCCCCCCCCCCCCCCCCCCCCCCCCCTCCCCCTCCTCTCCGCATTGATCACCAGAGAGAAGAGAACTATGCTACTTTTCATTTGTGCCCTCGCGCGCACGCGTGCCTCGCGCGCGCGCTCGCTCTCGCTCTCTCTTCGCTCTCTGCGCGCAGACCACTCCTGCGCGCGCGTCGCTCTGCTGCCGCGCGCGTGCTGTCCCTAAACACTCCCTAGTCGCGGCTAGCTGTGCTACAATTATATTTCTGTATTGTTCCCATTTGGAGGGTAGTGCTTCTACCCATTTCTGTGTGTTCTGATCGGAGGGTAACGGGGTTACCCATGACTGTGTGATGTGGATCGTGGGCACATTTTGTCCCAATTGTGGTTGTTTGGTATGATTGCATGTTAGCTTGTATAGTAGATAGCTTAATTGTCCTGCCATGTTTTATTAATCACAGTAATTTATTTTAAAGTTTGATTGTGTGTCGTAAACCTATGACTCTTACCAACCTTTGTGTTGACGTTTTAAGCATCATTTTTAGGTAATCATTTTGAGGATGTTGAAGTTAGGAAGAGTGGCTAGTGAGACCATAGGCTTGCATGTGGAGTCATTCTCTTAGAGATTTTATTAAGTCATTTGAATTGTTTGATACTTGGATGTTTGATATGTATTCTTGATATGGATGGTGGTATGGGTAGAGAATTATTCTCTTACCCTAATTGGAGGATATGTTAAGTTGAGTTGTATAGATAGTAAGTTTCCCTTCTATCTAGTATTTGCGGATACCTAGTATTGCTATCATAGAGGTTGCTCGTTTGCTCGGTTATTTGTTCGGATTTCCTAAGTTTAAGCTTAGCATCCCTTCATCGTACTTTGTTAGTAAGGATACCCGATTTTTCCTATTCGACGTCTCGATGTATATTGGTTGTTCGGAATCTGCTCTTTCAGATATATGTGGTTTCGTTAGTTCTTTCATTGCATTAATTACTCGTATGAGTATCAAACGTTTCTTTTAAGCACTAAGTGTTGGTGGCGCCGGCCTAAGCTTATTAGTGCAGAATCAGTTACTCCTCCTCTGGTGGTGTATAGTCCTTGGTTTGCGTAACCGCGTTGCGATGTGTTTGTATCGATGCTTTTGAGGTTTGCTCGGCGTTGGTTATTTTTGGGAAAAGACTACTTAGTTTTATTTTGGGGGGTACGTAATGTCTTGCATGAGTTTTCTTGTACGAGTTCGTTTGATTTTATTTTGAGTATATGGTTCCTGGTCTTTTCTTTTGTTTTTAAACAATAGAATTGTGTTAGAGTCTGTACGGTGTTTTACGATCCCTTTTGGTATTATGGTGACTTTTGTTTGAGTAACATATTTTATAATTGATGTCTGGTTATAAAAGCCCTTTTGAAGTATTATGTTAGTGTTTGGGAAAAACTGTGTTTAAAATAATATTTATAAATAGAATACGTTTAAATGGCCTATGCAAATAGAATATGAAAATTATTGAGTGGTTAAATAGATTTTATTTTATTATAAAACAAGCAGGTTTAAAGTGATTAATAGTGGTAAGGTACGATACACCATTAGATAACCATCTCTAGATTTTTATGACAACCAGAATAAATTTTATAAAGGTGATATTTAAGACAATTTTATTTATTATTTAAAATGATTTTTATACTTAAAGTGACTTCTTCATTTGAAATTGATTTTTATAAAAACATTATTTAATTTGGTATTTCGAGTAAAGTCGATAATTAGTATAAGAATTTATGTCTTTCGTATTGATTTTTTATGTGTTCTTTTGTCATGGTACGCCTGTTGATTTTCTTTCGTTGCGTTTTCACTCGGTGCATATACGTATCCTTCCTTTCAAAGGATTCTTATGTTATTTGATCCACGTCTATTTGCATATGTGGAATCTCCTATATGCATTCTAGCCTTTAACTCGATATTCGTTTGTTATCCTATTCGATTGTTCGTAACCCTTGGAGTTCGTTGATACCGTTGAGTCGTGGAAGCTTTGATGTGATTGTGGGAATGGACTAGTTAACCAAAAGGAAGTTCGTGGTAGTATGTCATGAGAAGGTGGTTAGGATACCGTTGGAAGGTGATGAGATACTTCGGGCTCATGGGGAACGTACTTTGGGAGCCGCCAAAGCCCTAATGAACGTTAAGGTAGATGAACCAAAATTGAGTGATAATTCCGTCGTACAAGATTTTATTGATGTGTTTCCGGAAGATTTGTCAATGACCACCGCAACAACAAGTTGAGTTCCGCGTAGACTTAGTTCATGGATCGACGCCAGTCGCAAAGTCTCCATATCGTCTAGCACCCTCAGAAATGCAAGAATTGTCTGAACAACTTCAAGAGTTAGAAGACAAGGGTTTCATATGACCTAGTCATTCTCCATGGGGAGCACCGGTGTTATTTGTTAAGAAGAAGGATGGTTCTTTTTGCATGTGTATTGATTATAGGGAGTTAAACAAATTAACTGCTAAAAACCGTTATCCACTCCCTAGGATTGATGACTAGTTTGATCAGTTACGCGAAGCGTGTCCTTTCTTAAAGGTAGATTTTCGGTCAGGTTATCATCAGCTACGAGTGCATGAGGATGCCATTCCACAGACCGCATTTTGAACGAGATACGAACATTTTGAGCCTATGGTTATGCCTTTTGGGTTAACCAATGCACTAGCGGTTTTCATGGACTTAATGAACCGGGTTTGCAAACCGTACTTAGGTAGGTTTGTCATCGTATTCATTGATGACATTCTGGCCTACTCAAAGTCGAAGGAGGAACATAAAGTTCATTTGAAGTTAGTGTTGGAATCACTGAGGAAGGAGAAGTTGTATGCTAAGTTTTCTAAGTGTGAGTTTGGTAGGACGAAGTGCATTTTCTTGGTCACGTGGAGACGAGTAAGAGTGAGGCAGTGAGGAATTTCATGATTATTCTTAGGATTGGCAGGTTACTAACGACGTTCATCGCAATTTTTTTTTAGATTTTTGAACCCCCTTACTTCCCTAACTTAGAGGAATCAGAAGTATGAGTGGAGCGTAGAACAAGAAGAGGCTTTTCAGACTTTAAAGAATGATTTATGTGATACTCCGATAAAGCCAGTGTAGTGGGTAATGCGTTGGGTAAAAAGGAGAGATTGAAATCAAGACGAGTAAGAGGAATGCTACTGGCACCCTAAAGTGAGGCGTTCAAGCAAGATAACGTACTCGTAGAAAGGCTACATGGTTTAGATCCACAAATGGAAAGAAAAGGAGACGAGAGTTTGTACTTTATGGATCGAATTTAGGTTCTATTGGTAGGAAGTGTAATGGATGAGGCCCATGCATCAAGGTACCTGGTACATCCGGGAGCGGATAAGACGTACTATAACCTTGGAGACATGTATTGGTAGCCACTTGTAGAAAAGGATATAGCTACCTATGTTAGCAATTGTAGGATTTGTTTAAGAGGTGAAGGCTGCAATGTTAAAGCCTGTTGGCTTGTTGCAACAGCCTGAGATACTTGAGTGAAAATGAGATAGAATCATCATGGATTTTATTACTAAATTTCCAAGGTTAAAGTAGTGAGTATGATGTGATTGGGTGATGGTCGATAGACTGACCAAGTTAGCTCATTTTCTAGCTATACAAGAAGATTTCAAGATGTGAAGTTGGCAAGGATTTATATTGATGAGATAATAGTAAGGAATGAAATTTTGGTGACGATTAACTCAGATTGAGATAGATGATTTACCTCGTGGTTTTGGCAGACGCTGCAGAAAGCGTTAGAGATGCGATTAGATTTGAGTACGGCTTATCGTCCTCAAAAGGATGGACAAAGTGAGCATATAATTCAGACATTAGAGGATAATTTAAGAGCATGCGTGATCGACTTTGGTGGCAGTTGGGATGTTCACCTACTGTTAGTTGAATTTTCTTATAATAATAGTTATCATTCGTGTATTCAATGTGCTCCGTTTAGAGCACTATATGGAAGGAAATGTAGGTCGCCCGTTTTGTGGGCTGAAATTAGAGAAAGTAGGTTAATTGGACTGGAATTGGTGCAAGAGATGACTGATAAGGTAGTCTTGATAAAGGAAAAGCTCAAAGCGGTGAGAGATCGTCAAAAGAGCTATGCTGATAATAGGCGCAAGCTACTAGAGTTTGAGGTTGTAGATCAAGTGTTACTAAAGGTGTCGCCTTGGAAAGGTGTAGTGCGTTTGGAAAGAAAGACATGTTAGCGAGAAGGTATATAGGGCCATTTGAGATCATTGAAAGGATCGGTCCTATAGCCTATTAATTAAGATTGTATCAATAATTGAGTAGCATACTTGATGTGTTTCAAATTTAAAGAAGTATTTAGCGGATGCAAATCTGCATGTGCATTAAGGTAGACAAAACTCTTCGTTTTGTTGAAGAACCTGTTGAGATTATCGATCGTGAGGTTAAAAGTTTGAAGCGTAGTAGGATTCCGATAGTTAAAGTCCATTGGAACTTGAAGCGAGGTCATGAGGATTTCATAAAATCTAAGTACCCACACTTGCTCGTTGAGCAAGCTATCGTTAGAAGTACTAAGTAAAGTTGGATACATAGGGTTACTGGCAGACTTTAGTGCACCTTAAATGTTCTGAGGTGGTTTGGTTAAAGTTATATATTGAGTAAACCTGAAGTCGAGCCAATTCTTCAAAAACGTTGAGCTTTGTAACAACACATAACTTAATTTCAAGACAGTTCTTGTTTGATGAGTTGCGGGGTTGAGTTATGGATCAAGTTGTTACACAACTTAAGGTTTTTGACGAGTTTCCTCGGGGACGGGCGAGACTCATGTAGTTGGATGTTCTCTTCGCTTATAGCTGTTATGCTGCTAATTGTCCTCTCGTGTGGGTAAGCAAATTTGTTAACAGTAGAAACGATTAAATTTCGGGACGAAATTTCCCTAAGGAGGGGAGACTGTGACAACCGTGACTTGAGCAGGTTAGTCAAACCGTTAAAGTTGATTAAAGTATTTATATGTGTTATGGTTGTGTGCTTATGTGATCTTATATGAGTATTTGATATCAATCCGTGATGCGTGTTCATCTATTAGTGATTGAGTTGTGGTTTTGGTGGCTATTTCATTTCGTTCACACTTTGTGACGATGGAAATGATAGCATGAATTTATGCGTTATCGTGTTATTATAAGTGTTTGTGATGGCAGAAATGAATGATTTAGTCATTTCATTTCGTATATGATAATGATTTTTGGAATGTTAGTGCATTTGAGCATTAGTACATTTGAGTATTAGAGCGTTCGAGAATTTATCGTATTTGAGTGTGAATCGTTAATCTCGGGTTGAGATTATCTAGTATATTAAGGTTTTATAATTTAATTAGGTTGTAATAAATAAATATAGCTTAGGAAAAATTCAATAAGTAGTGTAAGTGTTTTTATTTTAAGTTTAGTGTATTTATTTATTAAGGGTTTTAAGTAAATATGTAATAAATATAGTTTTTATTAAAAAAATAAATTAAGGGTTGAATGTGTAATTAATAATAATTAAATAAAAAAATATATAAATAACACACACACACACACACACACACACACACACACACACACACATATATATATATATATATATATATATATATATATATATATATATATATAAGGTTTAATATATAACATGTATCTATATATAGACATTATTATATATTTATATATATATATATAGACGAAATTTAATAAAAAAATAAATAACTTTTTTAATTAATTAAGGGATGTTTGGTTGGGTCGGTTTGGAGGAGAAGGAAAAGGAGGAAAGGAAACCCAATTTTAGTCAAAGTTGGATTCTAATTAGGTAATTATCAAAACCTTTTTCTTTTCACTATAAATACAAACCTTTCATCCCTTTCTTTTGTGAAATCAGTCAAACCAAGCAGAGAGAAAAAAAGATTTTTTTATCAAGATTCAAGTTGGTGATTTGTGTAATCAAATCAGGGTTTAGGTAAGTTGTTAAACTCTTTTAAATTAATCTTCTTTTTAAAATTAATGTAACAATAAATTAATGGAATTAGGGTTTTCATATTCTCTGTAGATTAATGATGTTAGACAAATTAGAAGTGCTTAGGGATGCATTATAAGCGTTTGGGTGTAAATGGTTAGGGTTAGATCCCGTTAATTTATGACTTAGGGTTTGGCAGATTTTAGGGCTGTGTTCAACCGAAGTTATCTTAATGATAAAAACGTTTTTATTTATGAATCTTATGTCCATTGATAAGTTCAGAGAATCTAGTTTCCAAAAAGTCCAGCCTCGAAAGGTTTTGAGGTCGGGAAGTTAGTCAAATAATTTTCGCAAGAAAAGTTGTCACAACAGTAAATTCGGGTCAGATTTGGGTCTAATTTCTAGGAGTAAAACCCCTTTTTAAATTTAAATTAGGGTTAGCCAAAAATCAGAGGTCATATTTTAGGTGTCTAATAACTCCAGTTCGAAGGGCTAGCGTTAAAACATTTTCTAAGTATTTTTAAGGACGTCAAACTTTTTGGTAAGGGTTTTAGATCCGAATCTGATTAACTTTTGTAATGTTGAATTTTTATAGATAAATAGTTGCACTTAGTATTATTTTTTCTGTAAAAATCACAGTAGTCACAACTCATTGTAGAGCGCGGATAGGAGATGTAGAGTTAGAAAAAAAAAAAAAAAAAAAAAATAAAAAAAAAAAAAAAAAAAAAAAAAAAAAAAAAAAAAAAACAAAAAAAAAAAAAAAAAAAAAAAAAAAAAAAAAAAAAAAAAAAAAAAACAAAAAAATACAAAAAAAATAAAAAATAAAAAAAATAAAAACAAAAAAAAAAAACCTTCATCTAGGTGTTTTAGTATTTTATGTGGGTCATAAGTGACTATTAATTTCTGTCGGAAAACTAAAAAAGTGGAGTTAATGGTTAAGGTTTTATAGGGTATGAAATGATACGGGAGATGTATTTAAAGGATATAAACTTTAGCATATAGGTCTAGAAGTCCATCATAGGATTGTACATTGGCTTGGGCTATAGCCTAACTGAGTGTAATTATGTTTTTTGTTATGTGTAGATTGTCGTGCATGATTTTGTCAATTAGTGCTGAGCATCATGTGAGTTTCATAGTCCCATTTTACTATGTTTTCTTAGGATGGAAATGATGCAAAATGTGTTTTGAAACGTTTAATTGCTGTGAATATGTGTATTAATTGACACATGGACTTTTGTTTAGCTATTATATGTTATGTGCTAAATGTTATGCGTTGTTGGAGCGGGGGTAACGTTCCTACCCATTATTGGTTTTGCCCACATTGTGGGTGGGTTGGTTTTGCCCACTTTGTGGGTAGGTTGTTTTCGCCTACTTCGTGTGGGTATGATATTGTTTGGATACGATACCCAGAGTCTTTGGATCGGGGATAACATTCCTATCCATAACCATATGACGAATTTTGTGGTTTGGATCGGGGGACATGTTCCATCCCAATGGTGATTGTTTAGACGAATGAATGTTAGCATGTATAACAGTCAGCTTAACTGTCCTGCCATGATTTGTTTTTATTAATCACAGTAATTTATTTAAAGCTTTATTGGGTGTCGTAAACCTTGGTCTCTCACATCCATTATGATTGACGTTTTTAAGCATCATTTTAGGGGTAGCATGTTAGAGTTTTGAAGCTAAAGTGGCTAGAGAGACATAGGATTTCATATGGAGTCTTCTCTGATTTTCATTTCTAACTTGTGTATTGATCTTTTCTTGGATGTGTTTGATTTTTTTTAGGTTTATGAGGCATGTTAAGTCTATGTATTAATGAGACCCTTTTTCATTAATGCAAGATTTCTTTTGTGTTAAGGTATTGTTCATGGACCACTTGTGTCAATTTATGTTTATTCATATGTTTTCTCTATTGTTGACACTCATTCGTGTTGTGAATGATATCCATGGAAGTTCTCCCTCTTGTTTCCGCCTTGGCGGGGGTGTGACAAATTTGTGTAAGAGTCGATCCTTTTTAAGAAAAGGTATTTCCTTATGAATTTCAAAGCATTATTTGTCTACTGAACACTGTTGAACAACAGCTTTCATCTGGTTAAAAATTTGTACTTCCGTTACCTTATTTAGAAGATCTTTATCAAAAACATTGAATATGTCTTTTATGGTCTTTAAAAATGGAATAATTTTATTTAGAAAATCAGCTTTAGTGTGTTCAAACCTATCTTCCCCTTCTGTACTAGCATCAGGTGTAATCCGCTTTTTACCATGGTGTCAAGTCTTGCCAGATGGTATTTAGCTTTTTTAAGGCTTGTATTAACCAGGCTTAGCTTAGGAAGTTCCCTAGGAGCCTCAATTTTGACAAGTGAAATATCAGATTGATCAATATTAAGATGTGAAGTTTGTAACTAGAAGGCTTGTTCAGCAGACAACTCTTATGAAATTAGATCGTTTGTTTTGCAAGCATTTTAGATCAACTAACTTCTTTCAAAATCAATGTCTCTTCATCATCAATCACAGGAATAATAGCATGTTAACTAGATATTACACTACCATCTTACAATGGTTGGTCTACATTCCGTTGAGCATTCTTGAGATAAAATGGAATTTTGATAAACCAAGAGCTTGTTTGTAGTGTCATCATAAAAAATTGTGGCTTTGTTAAAAATGTTACACGGTTTGGACAAATTGATCACATACGTTGTCAACAATATTATCAGTTATTTTCTTTTTCTTTTCTAATTCAATTTTCTTTGTCCATATATTTACCTTTCCTTTTCTTTGGATTCATTTTTTTGAAAACAGTAAATGTTTGCAATAAAGATTCCTTTTCCTTGATTTGATTAGAAAGATTTTGTTTAAGTGAGTTAATTTGCTGCTTAAGTGCAAGATTCTCCTTAATCATATCATCCATTTGAGAATCGATTATTTTTTCACAAGTGCTTAAATCAATATTAAATCTCTGTTTAAACGTTTTGACTCGTTCTTTATATTTGTCAAAGCTCAACGGTTAAGGATTCCTTATTTTTATTGATTAGCTTTTTTCAATTATTTACTTATTATATCATTTGTTTAGCTATTTGTTCAATTAAAGATAATAATCATTAAATCTTGTCGTGCACTATAAGTTATTATCTTGAACAGATTCTGTTGAGTTTCTTGCAAATATAAGAGTACAAAATGCTTATTTGCATCACTTGTTATATCATTAGCTGTAAAATCAATACAACTGGTGTTTGTTCAAATTCTGGCATTGCATTACACACTTGATTATTCTATATCCTGATGATAGGTTCAGAATGAGGTTCCCTCGAGCATTACTTTTGAACCATTAGTGGATGATTGGCCATCAGTGATACGCCTTTGGCATTAGAGACATTCATCACAGTTTGAATCATAAGCATCTAGATCCTTAGTCTGGAAAGTAGTAGTGTTTGGAATGGTTGTCTGAGAAGCTTGACCGTATGGAATGCTTGGATCTGCAAGAAATGCTATTTGCTCTTTATCCAAAATTTGATCAGATTCCTGTGCTTCAGCCAACATTGCCTTGTCCTTAAACCATGTAGCGTTCTGATGTGTTTCAAAAGCTTTAAATTTATAATGACTAAAAAATCCAATTTTTTTTATAGGGGAAACATTAGGGTAAAAGTATAACCCACGTATGTTGCTATAATCGTTTTTTGTAAGACCAGGTATCCACAGGGATTTGTGTAGTGGTTAGATAATTAGAAAGTAAATAAACTTTAACTTGTAAATAACTTTCTTGTTTTAGCAATGATAATAATGATGCCTTCCTGGATGTTGAAAACTAATTCATAAAGTGTTGGAAAATGATTTGAAAAATGGAACCTTTAACTTACAAAAAGAATTTCTCGTCAGAAAACGTTTTCAAAAATTAACTTGATTAACTCAAGACTTATATTTAGTAGACTACACCAAATGTGTCACACAAATAATTTAGTTACTTATTATATCAAAGCTTATTTTGTTTATCAATTTACAAAAGTAGATTTCTCAACACAGACGATAAAGATCATAACGGGTCTTTCGACCTATACCGATATGATTATATAATCTAAGTTGATAAACAAAAACTAATAAGATAAGATATAACTGCTTGCCCAACTAAGCTTGACAGATTAAAGAGATCAGATCATACCAAACACTTATTATTATCATAACGCACCGAGTAGTCATCGAGAGATTTAAGCCTCTCATGGCCTATAGTGGGTCATAACCATTGCTTGATTCAAACATGATTTCCATTATTCCTAATATACTCATTTGATATTCTACCTTCCATTCTTGGTTGTTTGCGTCTTGATTCCTCAAAAGGGTATGGTGTTTATGCTTGGTGGATGATTTGGAAAGTGGGGTGTGTTGAGGTTTTATATGAAGGAGTGGAGGAGGAATGATTATGAGATGGATTAGTGAGATGAGGGATGGTTGAAAGAAAATGTGGCACACAAAGTTGTAAGTTTTGTTAGCGTACTAGTGATTAAATGCGACGGTAATAAATGTTTATTAAAGAAGTACGGCGCACAAAGTTGTAAGTGCGGCGTACTTAGGGTGTTAATCCAGTAGCATTTAAGTATTCATTAATTCTTCATAGTCAGATAGGAAATGCGGCACACAAAGTTGTAAGTGCGACGTACTTATGGAGTTAATGCTAAATTTTAACTAATCTTTAATTACTTCTGACTTGAGGAGAAGTGCGGCGCACAATTGCACTTTAGAACTTGAATTTTATCTCTTTCTTGTATGTTGTGTTCTTTAGCGTATAAATACTCGATCTTTGTTGTGTTAATCCTCGGGATGTCTTCAAGTGAACTTACAAGCAATTCAAGCGATTAAGTATCGAAAGTTCACGAGAAATGATTAAATATATACAAATAACGCCACCGAAAACATGTATAATTTGGGCGTTATCAAATCCTCCCACACCTAGTCTATTACTTTCCCTCAAGCCAATCCAAAGCGAGAAAAATAAAATCCTTTATCGTGAAGTGGAGAAAATTTGCATTTTGCAGTGTTTACAGGTTAGATAATTTTAAGGCATTGAAATATAACATAGCACCTCACAGGGAATGTGGTTTGATTTAAAAATTCGGGGGCTCATCACTCAGGACAGGTTTATATTTTTTAGAGACACTCAATTTGCACAGACATAATCTAGACAGTTACCATAGGCTTGTACGTGACACATAAACCTAACCGAAGGGTAAAACTTTCCCCTTTCTTTTTTGTATAAGCCGATCCAAACAAAACCCCCTTTTTAATTAATAAATTTTTAAAATTTTTTTTTTATAAATTTCGAAATATATATATATATATATATATATATATATATATATATATATATAGAGAGAGAGAGAGAGAGAGAGTTAGGATCAAATAAGAAGAAAACTTAAAATGAGAATGATAAGAAGAAACCACAACCACACATTTTAGATGCACCTACAAAAATGGATGCATCTCCCCTTAAAATTCTCTCTCCTATTTAAAATGTGTGGCTAGAAATCCTTCTTATTCTTCTCATTATAGTTTTTCTTCTCACCGGATCCCTACTATATATATATATATATATATATATATATATAGAGAGAGAGAGAGAGAGAGAGAGAGAGAGAGAGAGAGAGAGAGAGAGAGAGAGAGAGAGGGAGAGAGAGAGAGAGAGAGAGAGAGAGAGAGAGAGAGACTAGGTTCTGCTAGCTATAGTGTCAATCTGGTTGGATTTGCTTTACTAAGAGCATTTTTTTAATTTTTAAAGCATATATATTAATTTTTGAGATTTTTTTTTGTTTAAAAAAAAATTAACAGGGCAAACATGAAGCGATATGATTAATTTTTCCTATTTGGCTCTTCTCCACACTTAAGTTGAACATTGCCCTCAATGTGATAACTGATAATAGAGATAAAATAGGGAAAATTAAAGGAAAACGGTACTTCCCGGGGCATAGAGATATATAACTGCAGAGGAAAGCTATCTTGAGCAAACTACATAATTTTCCAAATCTTTAAGCTAATAACATGCATAAATAAACACACAAAAAGCAACACAAAAAGAAAATGTTTTTGGTTGTTTTTTTTTTAAGAACAAATAAATTAAGGATATGACAAAAAGAATGGAGGCGGGACTCCTCAAATTAAAGTGTAAGAACGGGTGCCTTCCCAAAAAGCGCTTAATTTTTAAGAGAGTCGTTAGCTAGACTCAAACTTGGTGAGTCATTCTTTAGGAAAGAAGGGAGTGACTTCTTCCCTTAGGTCATTATAATCTTCTTCTTCATGATATAGTTTGAGTCAATGGCTATTAACAATAAATGTTTTCCATCCTTTCCATATAGTTCAACATATCCGGATGGATATTAATGTTTTACTACATATGGTCTTGGCCAACGAGATCTGAGCTTTGGCTATATGAATTTATACTTTGAGTGAAAGAGCAGAAGCTTGTTTCCATGTTTGAATTCCTTTCTCATTCTTAATTTTATATCATGCCAGACTTTGGTTCTTGCTTTGTATAATCGAGAGTTTTCATAGGCTTGATGTCTAAGTTCGTCTAGTTCGTGTAACTGAAACATTCTTTTTTCACCTGCAGCAATGAGGTCTGGGTTGCAATTCTTCAAGGTCCAGTATGCACGGTGTTCAATTTTAAATGGTAAACGGCAGTTCTTTCTAAATATGAGTTTATAGGGTGTGGTACCGGTAGGTGTTTTGTAAGCAGTGAAAAAAGCACACAGAGCATCATTAAGTTTTCTTGACCAAATAGCAGGATTGTCTTTAACAATCTTTTCAAGAATTATTTTAAGAGTTTTGTTCGTGTTTTAAACTTGACCACTAGTTTGAGGGTGATATGATGTAAAGAAACGGTGGTTAACTCCAATATCTCTTCATGTTTTTCCATCATTATGGTATAGAAGTGAGTGCCAGATCGTGATTAGAGCTTTGGGTATTCCAAAATGGCATAATAGTTTCTTTAGGAAAGTGATAACCACTCGGGCATCATTTGTTGGTAAAGCTTGAGCTTTGGCCCATTTAGATACGTAATCAACAGCGACAAGAATGTATTCAAATTTATGCGATTTTGGGAATGGTCCCATAAAATCAATACCCCATACATCAAAAATTTCACATACTTGAATGTTGGTTAAGGGCATCTCATCATGTTTCAATATATTTCCCGTCTTTTGGCATGCTTCGTAAAGTTGAACTAGAGTAAGAGCTTCTTTTATGATCGTTGGCCAGTAAAAACCTGAGTCTAGGACCTTTTTAGCGGTTACATTTGGTCCATAATGTCCACCGGTTGGTCCATGGTGACATTGATCTAGAATTGTTCAAGTTTCTGATCCGGATACACAGCGTCTGATTATTCCGTCAGAACATACTTTGAAAAGGTATGGTTCCTCCCAGAAGTAGTGTTTGAGGTCAGAGAAGAATTTGTTCTTTTGTTGGTACGTCATCCCTTTTGGTATAATACCAGCTACCAAATAGTTTGCAAAGTCTGCGAACCATGGTTCATTTTTGGTGTTAATTTCCATAAGGGTTTCTTCAGGAAAGTTGTCATCAACATCACTGTCATCACTTGACTCGTCATTTTTAATCCGGGACAAGTGGTCGGAAGCAACATTTTTTGTTCCTTTTCTATCTTTGATTTCTATATCAAATTCTTGTAAGAGTAAAACCATCGAATAAGACGGGGTTTTGCATCTTGTTTCTTGAATAAATGTTTTAGAGCTGAATGATCGGTGTGAACAATAGTTTTTGATAGAATAAGAGAGGATCTGAATTTGTCGAATGCAAAAACTACAGCCATAAGTTCCTTTTCGGTTTTGGTGTATCTTTGTTGAGCTGGATTAAGAGTTTTACTTGCGAAGTAGATTGGGTGAAAGTTTTTACCATCTTTTTGATCTAAGATAGCTCCAACTGCGAAATCACTTGCATCACACATAAGTTCAAACGGAAGATTCCAGTTTGGGCTTACGATCACAGGAGCACGTGTGAGTTTCTCTTTTAATGATTCGAATGCTTTTTGACATTCATCGTTAAATTCGAATGGAGTATCCTTTTCAAGCAGCTTAGTTAAAGGTCGGGCAATTTTTGAGAAATCTTTAATGAAACGTCAGTAAAAACCGGCATGTCCACAGAAAGTTCTTATCCTTTGTATTAGTAAGGGGCGGAAGTTTTGAGATTACGTCTTTTTTTGCTTTGTCGACTTCAAGTCCAGCGCTAGACACCTTGTGTCCAAGCATAATTCCTTCTTTGATCATGAAGTGACATTTTTCCTAATTGAGGACATGATAAGCATCTTTACAATGCTAGAGCATTTTATCAAGATTGTTTAGGCATTTTTCGAAAGAGTTTCCAAAGACAGAGAAATCATCCATGAATACTTTGACGGATTCTTCGATCATGTCGTGAAAGATTACCAACATGCACCTTTGGAATGTAGCTAGGGCATTACATAGCCTGAAAGGCATTCGCCTATAAGCGTATGTTCCGAAAGGACAAGTGAATGTTGTTTTCTCTTGATCATTAGGATCGATAGGAATTTGAAAATATCCAAAAAAACAATCGAGGAAACAGAAATATTTATTTCCTGCGAGTCTTTCTAGCCATTTGTATCTTAATTAGGTAGGGAAAATTTTCTTTTTGGTTGCTTCATTGAGTTTACGATAATCGATGCATACTCGCCAACCCGTAACGGTTCTTGTTGGGACAAGTTCATTGTTTTTGTTTGTGACAACTGTAATACCACCTTTCTTTGGTACATAATGAATAGGACTAACCCAAGGACTATCGGCAATTGGATAAATAATATCGGTATCCAAGAGTTTTACGATTTATTTCTTAACAACTTCCTGTATATTTGGATTCAACCTTCTTTGTTTTTTGACAACGGTTTTCTTGTCATCCAGAAGTTGTATCTTATGCTTGCAGAATGATGGGCAAATACCAGGAATGTCAGATGTTTTCCAGGCAAAAGATTCTTTGTGTTTTTTAAGGACGAATACAAGTTTGCATTTATTTTGAGCAGATAGTTGAGATGATATGATCACAGGAAGAAAAGATGGTTCTTTAAGAATATATATTCCAAGTTATCAGGAAGAAGTTAGAGTTCAAGATTCGTAGGAGGTTCTTCAAGGGATGTCTTGATTTTATAATTTGTGTTTATAGTGATTTTTTCAAATGGTGGTTCTTCGGTATCGGATTTAGATTCATAATTTTTGTCTTCAGCCATTGCTATGAATATATCAAATTCAGAAAAGATTTCTTCTTTGAGAAGGGTTCCTTTAATGGAATAGAGGATTTTGCTTCCTTCGTCTAGAAGAGCATCGAAATCTTCTTCTAAGATTTCATCGATAACATCGATACTAAAACAGGTATCATCGTTTGAGTAAGAGTGTTTCATCGCAGAGTCGAAATTAAAGATCATTCATTTAGTCCTGACTCCAAGATTGAGTTGTTTCTGTTTAACTCAAATAACTGCATCAGCAGTGTGAAGAAAGGGTCGTCCCAAAATGAGGGGAACTTGCTGTCTTTTACCATTTCAAGAATAACAAAATCAGTAGGAAAAGTGAATTTACCAACTTCAACGAGCATATTTTCAGCTATTCCAACAAGGTATTGGAATGATCTGTCGGCTAATCTTACGCTCATTTTGGTAGGTTTAAGAGTTTTAAGAGATCAATTTGGATATAGCATAAACATAGGTGTATGCTAGCACCTAAGTCGGCTAAAGCATTACAGGAGAAAGTTTTGTTAAAGTTGCATGGAATAAGGAAACTTCCTGGGTCTCCATGTTTTGGTGGAACTTTATTTTGGATTATTGCTGAACTTTCATCACTTAGGAAAGCGGCAAAAATTTGTTCGATTTTATGTTTATTGCTTATGAGTTCCTTGATAAATTTTCCATAGTTAGGCATTCCGGCTAAGACGTCGACAAGAGGTACGTTGATTCAGATAGCTCGGATCATGTCGAGGAATTTTCCATATTGGGCTTCCATTTTTTCTTTTCTAAGGCATTGAGGATACGGGATTTTTGGTTTGTATAGTTTTGGTAATGGTGTTTCTTTGACTTGTTTTAGGGTTTGAGTTTTTGGTTGTGGTGTAGGTTCATCGTCTTCATCATTGCTATCGAAGTTGATAGGGGTTTCAGATTTATTTTGTTCATCAGGGTTACCTGGTGGATTATATGATTTAGCACTTCTTGTAAATACGGCATTTACATGCTCATTACGAGCTTGCGGTGGTTGGTAAGCTTTAGATTTTCTACCTCGTGGGTTTGGTTGAGTGTTGCTTGGAAGAGATCTAGAAGGTCGTCCAGATTGCTTGTCAGCAAGTCTGTCGCACTTAGTTTTTAAGATTCCTGCGTTGAAGCTTCGATGATTTTGGCTATGTTGCGACGGTTGAGTTTTAAGGTCAATAAATGTTTCCTTTTGACATTAAGGTGTTGATTACTGAGATTTCATGAAATCGTTGAATTCTCTCTGAAGATCGTAGGTTTTTCATCAGTGTTAGATCGGTAGTTGTCTTAGTTATAATCATTCCGTCCGCTTGAACGCCAATTATCGTGATTCGAGTCTCGGTCGCGGTAATCATTGTAAAAACGAGTCTTACAGAAAGTTTGCATGAATTTAGCTTCTTCTTCACAGGACATAGGTATATCATCATCGTCAAGATCTGGTGTTGGTTGTTTAGCACGAGATTAGAGTTTTTTGTACTGAGCATCCATTTTCATGGTCATGGCATCCATTCGGGCCATAATTTTGTCAGTATCGGTATTACTGCTACCTTCATCGGCAAAAGTAACGGTTTTCTTGAGAGATGTTTTGGTTTTTTGATTTTAGCCTAATCTAGCTTAGTAAGACTTTATCTTCGAGAAGCTGATAAGCTTGATTTGGTGTTTTATAGAGGAAAATACCACTGGCTGCGGCATTTAGAACTTCTTGAGTTATTTCGCTAATACCATGATAAAAGATTTTGATAATATTGCCCTTGGACAGATTATGACCATGGCAGTTTCAGAGCATTTCTTTCATACGAAGCCAAGCATCAGTTAGAAATTCATTTTCATGTTGAGAAAAAGCATGGATTTCTCCAAGGAGTCGGTTAAAAAGAGCTGGGGGAAAGAATTAGCTAATGAAAGCGGTTCGAAGTTCATCCTAGGTCTTAATAGTTCATTCGTTGAGCTCGAGCCATGTTTTTCTTCTCCAGTAAGTGATAGGGGAAACATCATTAAGCGGACAACTTCATTTTCGGTATCTCTATATTTAAACATATCGCAGATTCCGAGGAATTCATGAATGTGTTTATGAGGATCGGTTTTGGTTCTACCATCAAATTGGTTTCCTTTGACGAGAGTCAAGTGGTTACCTTTAATAGCAAATTTGTTTGTGGTTTCAGGAATAGTGATTGCGGAACCGGGAGTCGGAGCGACAACACGGTCGGCAGCCCACATGGGTTCATCATCCATTGGATCGTAATTTCAAAGAATATCAAGAAAATGACGGAAGTAATTGATGTTGAGAATTGGCAGGTAGACAATTCTCGGATGTTGTGGTGGATTGTTTCTTTGATCGAAAGGAACTCTTCTGTTTCGTCGACGAAGTCTTCAATTTAGAGTACGTTCAGGTTCAGGTAAAGGTTCAACAAGTTCAGAATTGGAAGCACGTGTATGCATCCAAGGGAGAAATTGTTTGGGTCAGTTTGCTAGAAAACTGTACGGCGATTTTTTTGAAAAAGATGAGGAGTTAAAGTAATTTTCCAGGGTTGACTACAGAACAGCTTAAAAATCCCCGACAACGGCGCCAAAAACTTTGATGTGTTTCAAAAGCTTTAAATTTATAATGACTGAAAATACCAATTTTATTATAAGGAAACACACAGGTAAAAGTATAACCCACATATGTAGTATAATCTTTTTAGGTAAGACCAGGTCGTCCACAGGGATTTGAGTAGTGTTTAGATAATCAAAAAGAAAATAGACATTAACTTTAAAAATAACTTCTTGTTTTACCAATGATAATAAAGATGACTACTCGGATAGTTGAAAATAATTCATAAGTGTTGGAAATGATCTTAAAAATGGAACCTTTAACTTACAAAAAGGATTTCTCGTCAGAAAACGTTTTCACAAATTAACTTGATTAACTCAAGACTTATATTTAGTAGACTAGACCAAATGTGTCACTCAAATAGTTTAGTTACTTATTATATCAAAGCTTATTTTGTTTATCAATTCACGAAGGTGGATTTCTCGACACAAACGATAAAGATCATAAAAAAATCTTTAAAATCACATAGATCATAACGGGTCTTTCGACCTATACCGATATGATTATATAATCTAAGTTGATAAGCAAAAACCGATAAGATAGGATATAACAGGATTGCAACATAAGCTTGAGATTAAAGAGATCACGATCATACCAAACACTTATTCATTATCATAACATCACCGAGTAGTCATGAGAGATTTAGCCTCTCATGGCTAAGTGGTTCATAACATCGCTTGATTCAACAATAAACTTCATTATTTCACTAAACTAGTATGATGATCTTCTTCGTTCTTGGTTATTTGATCTTGATTTCTCCAAGGATATGGTGTTTATGCTTGGTGAATGTTTTGGAAAGGGCTTATAAGGGAAATAGTGTGTGTGTGATGAAGAAATGATTGTGAGATGGATTGGTGGGATGAGAGATGAATGAAATGTGTGAAATTCATCCCCTATTTATAGGCTAAGTGAGGGGTGAAAGTGCGGCGCACAAAGTTGTAAGTGCGGCGTACTTGGTGATTAAATGTGAGGGAAATAAATGTTTATTGAAGAAGTGCGGCGTACAAGAGAATATGTGCGGCGTACTTAGGGTGTTAATGCAGTAGCATTTAAGTCTTCATTAATTCTTCATAATCTGATGGGAAGTGCGGCGCACTAAATTGTAAGTGCGGCGTACTTGTGGAGTTAATGCTGAATTTTTACTAAATCTTTATTTCTTGACTTGTTTTTTTAAGGGAAGTGTGCGTCCAATTTGTCCAAGGCGGCGCACATTTGCACTTTAGAGATTAAACTTTATCTTTTCTTGTATATTGTTTTCTTTAGAATATAAATACTCGATCTTTATTGTGTTTATCCTCGGGATGTCTTCAAGTAAACCTGCAAGCAATTCATGCTATTAAGTATCGAAAGTTCATGAGAAATGATTAAATTAAATTATGAATAACGCACTGAAAACATGTATAATTTAGGCTTTATCATATACTAATTCATTCGTGAATTATTATTCATTCACTCGTACTGGTGTGTTTAGCCGACAACAAAGAAAAAGGGAAAAAAGGAGTTCGAGCAGCAGTATAGGGCAACCCCTTTGGGGTTTGCCATGGCGTTCGACTGGTGGATCAATAGCATTAATTTAGCAATGTTTGTAATTATACTTCAATATTCTGTGGTTGATTTAATTATGTTATTTTGACTTAT
This sequence comes from Tanacetum coccineum, assembly GCA_026074375.1. Classification (NCBI taxonomy): domain Eukaryota; kingdom Viridiplantae; phylum Streptophyta; class Magnoliopsida; order Asterales; family Asteraceae; genus Tanacetum; species Tanacetum coccineum. The sequence continues at coordinate 111,883 of BQNB010001776.1, read as the reverse complement.
TGGATCTAACAATATGATTATTGATGTTATGATTATTTATTATGCTTTATTAATTGTTCATTTGCATTTGATTAATTGACGATCATTTTGATTATTAATTTTTGTTTTATTGTTTTAGTTGCACCTTTATTAATTTATGTAGTATGTTTTGAAATCCTTGAACTCCCTGTTAGGTTTTGATATGAGGTTGAGTGTATACGAGGTTTGAGTGATCCGCTTAACCTTTGTGCACATTATTCATTACAGGATACCAACACTTGTAGTTGTTCACCCTTTACCCATGAGGTTAGAACCCTTAGCATTAATTCCCTGGTTAGGGGTGTGAGCTAATAGGAGACCACCTATTAGATAAAATATATCTCATAATTAAAATGATCCTTAATCCTATAAACTGAGAATATGTTAATATCCTTGCGAGTCATTCACTTGTACACATAGGTTAGTTACATCTACAAAACTGGACCTAACGAATTTAGACCCCTTCTAAGGTTGTAATTAGACATTGCACATAAGATCATTAAATGCGACTATCCTTACCAGTTGTCTGTCACTATACCAATTCCCTTTTCGATAGCAAGGCTTACCACCCAAGCATCCTGCAATAATTCTACTTAAAATCCAACTACATTTCTTTATGGCTTTTGCTTTAGGTAGAAAATAACTTGATTAAACAATTAGAGATGCAACGTTCTTTGGAGTCGGACACACATAATTACCAATCATTACATATACTACGATCGGGTAACACTTCTCTTTAAGTGCGTTGTATGTCGAGGTAGTTAGGGTTTTATAAATGTAAAACCTGACATAGTTTTATTTAAAAGAAATTATGCCATCAGCTTGCAGGCGATTCCCCTATGATTTTGGAGACCTTCGTGCTTGTTTTCAATCCTTCAATCATGCGGTCTCCGATCATTTTCATGATTATATCCTGGGAATCCTTAATCCTGATCATATATATCTAATTTTGTTTCCCCTTTCACACTTAGAATTTTAAGCATTTGCCTTTTTCGCCCTGAAGTGTGAGGGTGGCACCCGGCATTTTTGAACATTGAGGCCAATGTTTAGTTTTAAGTGTGGGGGGAATTCTATCGAAATTCATCACACATGTGCCTTTCTGTTTTAACCGAAATATATATTGTTTTATTTTAGTAAAAAAATGGTATAAAAATATAGAAATAAGTAGGCCCGTAGGGCAGAACTAGAGAGATTTTGACTTGACCAAATATTACACTCTAGCTTTTCCCTTAACTTTCGAGACTAAGCATTTGCAAGACTTTAAAATTTTGCAAAGAACGAAAAATGATAGAGTTAAATATAAGATGGATGCTAAGCGTGGAGTAGTTGGATCTCTTTAGAAACTCTACAGGTCTATTTGTGGCTTTTTGCTCCCACCAGTTTAAAAAAACTATAAAATAATAAATAAATAAAGTTATTTGGTTTTTGCGATTCTTAGTTTAAATCCCTTCTTAGAGATTCCTTCTAATAAAAGTAAGGTACACATCGAGGTTTTGTCAGTGTTGTGGGGAAATAGGCTACCAATTCCTGACGGTTCGCGGTCGTTGTCTAGGTAGTTAAAAGACCACAAGACTCGAAATTTGGCTTTAATAATATATAATGTGATAAACCAAAGTCGATATAAGACTATTGTTTCTTGTCGGTTCGCTTCTGATGTTGCAGTCGTTTAAAGGGTGGAGGTAACAATATTAATAATGATAATCTAAGACTGATAAAAGTTTGTTGTTTCCTGACGGTTCGCTCCCATTGATTTAGCCTTTAAAAAGGTCAAGGAAATTCCCGAGGTCGAAATAAGACAACTACTGTTTCTAGTCGGTTCGTTCCCGATGTTGTCGTTGTTTAAAGGACCGAGGGCTAATATTGCTTTGCTAATAATGATAATAAAGCAAAATTTCAGACTCGGGGTTATATAAATAAAGCCTCCATCTCTAGACTCGTATTTGAGTTGTTTTGGATGAAATAAAAAGGATAACCCCTAAATCATGCAAAATTAGAACCTTAATGTGGACCTTATTCTCAGCATATCGTATCTTTAGGACGGGTTTTAAACTAATTATGGTTTAAACCTGTCACCTTTATAATAATAAGGCCATAATTTACTATTAAAATAGTGATCTCGTTTCACATAGTTATTAAATAAAATTCCTTAGATGATTTTTGGAATAATGAGAGCGGAAAAGCTTAGTTTAAACTTACAAATTAGGCATTTATGGTAGTGTTAGCATATAATCTTATATTTAGCTATGATTTCATTTTAAGCTTGGTTTGGGGATTGTAAAAATCAAGGATGAGGAACTCCGTTCTTAAAGCCTTTTTAAATAAATTTTTATCTTGTTTTTATCTATTATTGAATAAGTGGTTAAAACGGGGGCACTTTCGTTTCAAATAATTTTAAACTCTCTTAATGAACTTTTTCTGTTATTGTTTGATGTGAGGGGTTATTAAGTTAAGGGCGTTAAATTATTTCTTTCCGGGCTTGTATTATAAACATTGTGTGTGAGACTAGCACTGCTTAGTGTGGGGGAATTTGATGTGTGCTTAAACACACATCATTTATACCTCGGAAAACACTATAAATCGGACTAATAACCATAAAATATGTCAAGTTATATTGCAAATATGCTTGGTATGTGTTATTATGTCTTGCATGTACAAAGGATTGAAAAAAAGCAAAAACAGTAATTTTTGGGTGACTTTCGACGACGTTTTCACGTTTATTGAAATTCAAACGAACTCGAATTCCCTGATCACTCCGTTGGAAAGAGCATGAAAATGGGGTAAATACATTTTATTTGAACCTGTAGTTACTAAAAACCTAAACTGGGCCAAAAATGGGATAAATACAATTTTATATGCCATATATTATGATGCTACATAGTAGCTCAGTTGGTAAAATATGCTGTGTTAAACCCTAGACCGTGATGTCTTAAGGTTGAACTTCCCCGTTTGGATAGGCTCAGGATATTATTAGCTAGGCCCATGTGGCCCAATCTTGGTGGTGTCACGTGGCGGACATCTGGACCCGTATCCAGACACGAACCCGTAGATCATGTTTTGACCACGTTGACAGTGGTCCGGCGGTGGTTCACGGTGGGTCCACCACTGTTGACGTCGTTCGGCACCGTTTATTGGTAGCTCGGCGGTGGTCCAGTGCGGCCCAAGTATAGGTTATCGGGCCATGTGGCAACACTTAGGTGGTGCACATGGCATTCTTATCAATATAAGGAGGTGTGGCAGGTTCGTCAAATGGCGGGCTCGGATGTTGGTTCGTTTGGTTAGATTGTTAGTCGGAAGGTTTTGGAGGGATGGCTCAGTTACCGAGCCTTATGTTTACTTCCAGAGTCCATGTGGCAGCTGTGCGATTGGTAGCTTCAAGGGATAATTTGTTTGGAATCCTAGGTAGTTAGATCAATGCCCATCTTGACGGTGTAGGACCTTCATGGAAATTTCCTAAGCATACGCTCCTCACACAGTATTACACGACTACCCCCACCCTTTGGATATTTATTCACACGCAGACAGTCATTTGGAGATCATGAGGAGTAGTGTAGTTTTTAGATTTAGAAAAGTTAGTTACTCAAAATTTTAGCTAATTGTAATTTTAGTTTAGCTTATTGTAGCTTATTTCGCTTATTGTAATCGGATCTAGTAGCTTATTAATTGAAGATGTTTTGAAGATTTGTGGCTTATTCTCATGACTTATTCTCTCTTTTCTCTTTCTTTTCTTTGTGGCTTTTCGATATAAGCTCTCCAAATAGCTTATTTTTAAGAGTTTAATTTTTGAGCTTATTTATAAGTAAGTAGTAAGTCGAATAAGCTATTGTTAGCTTATTAAGTTTATGTTCTTGTTTATTTCATAAGTTTCAATCTAAAAAGCGTATACATAAGTTTTCGGTTAGGTTTATGTTTGAATAAGATTTGTTTGCTTATTGTTTGTCTCTTAGCTTAATCTCAGAATTCAAATAAGCTATCATATAGCTTATTCGTTTGGATCTAAGCTCATATAATCAAATAAACCTTGGCTTATTTCGTTTCTTTTCTAGTTTCTCTTTTGCTTATTCGGTTTCCTTATTTTGATCTTTATGAATCACCCCCAAAAATGTGTCGCAGCGGAAATGTGTCCGGGGGAGTTACTTCATAATACACAGCGCTAGATACAAGAGAACGACCTCTAAATGTATCGTTTGAAAAGTAATCTCGTTGATTTCCTTGAAATTGATATAACGTTTGTCCCCTAATTGCATCACAATGAAAAGCTTGAAAACAACCCAACGAGATTTGATCATTTGTATGTAAGTAGAAATCCATGAATAAAATCTTGTCAAATTTAGACTCCAGTGCACATCAAGTAGGCCAAGCATCTAATTCACCTAAGAAAAACATGTTTAAAAAGTGTCAACATAAAGTTGGTGAGTTCATAGATTTGTTTAAGTATAAATGTTGAACCAAGGTTCTGTAAAGTGTGTATGACCATTTAAATCCTTAAATGTCCTTCCAAAATGTATGTATGATTTTTAGAAATCAAATAGTTGTAAAGTATGCATGACCATTTCAATCCCCAAATAGTCACAAAAATGTACGTATGAACGTTGAACCGCAATTGTTCAAAGCATGTATGATATTTATATATATATATCACCAAAATGTTTCAAGTATGTATTGCCACTTTATTCAAGGCACAGTAAATATTCATGTGTGTATAAAACAATGATTACAATTACTCTAAGTTCATGAAACCGATGCACTATGTACCCATCGTAGGTGTCCCCTCCAAGAACACCCGGGCAGTAATGAAAACCATATGTACCCATCACAGGTGTCCCCTCCAAGAACACCGGGCAGTAATGAATATGTGCCCCTCGCAGGAGTCACTTCTAAGAACATCGGGCAGTAATGAATATGTGTCCCTCGCAGGTGTCCCCTCCAAGAACACCGGGCAGTAATGAACATGTGCCCCTCGCAGGTGTCCTCCTAAGAACACGGTCAGGTAATGGAAATATGTGCCCTCGAGGTGTACCTCCAAGAATACTACCCTGGCATTTACCTTGTAGTTATCTGTTCAATACGCTTAAAGCTATCTGGTACTCATTTCAAAACGTAAAGTATGTATTTGTGAACCAAAATATGAAGTCAAATAATGTATCCATAGCTAACTATGTAATGAGTATGCAAAAACAAATTTGTAACGATCTGTAAACAAGTTAAGTCAATCATGTGAATGAATTTGCAAACAAGCATGTTCTCACCCCAAAAATATATGTAAAACCAGTAAAACATGGGGTTATAAACTCACATTGATGTTGTAGAACGATTGGCAGAATTGCACATATTAAGCACAGCACAAACAGAAACCGAAACGGCTCGACCAAGAAGTTGCGGTTTATCTTAACGGCTAAGATCCACTATCCTAGGATACTGTATTTGGGTTTTCGAAGGGTGATTTATATAAATGCACGTTGATAAGATTTAGATCTCAAGTTGTAATAGTTTGGTGGTTGGTTAAATAAAGTAAATCGAAATGTAAACGAAAAGTATGTAATATATTCTGTATATATTACATATGAAAAATGAACAAGTATATAATTCGTACTGTGAATTATATAACAAAGACGAATAATCAACTAAATAATCGAGGTATATAATACTTTGTAAATATTATATAAGAAACGTGAGAAAATAATTAGAACAACACATTTCGACACGAATTCGAAAAGTCACTAATTTACATAATAACAGTCCTCTTATAAAAGTAAGCACACGTTTTAAAGTTACGAATCATGTAACGACGTTTTCAAAGCTTTTATAAAAGTTATACTTTTATCTTCTAGTCGAAAATATTATAAAATCTTATTTTTATTTAGTACTTTTTTTTCCTTTGACGGGATTTCTATTAATAATAGAATTATAGTAAAATTACTAGGTATAAAATAATTTATAGAATTTTTGGCCTACGTTTCGTATATAAGGACTTTTCCCACTTTTACAATATCAATGTTCTTCCATTTTCATCAAAACGTGTTGCAATAGCCTCGTGTTTTAATTTTGTATATATATATATAATATATATATATATATATATATATTATTATATATATATATATATATATATATAAATTTCATATCTAATCTAAGCAAAACAATAAATATTACATTATTTAACCATTTTTAAACCACCAATATATCGGTTTTATGTTTATAAAATTTCTTTACGATATATATTTCTTAGTTGATTTTTTATATAAACCTACGGCCCTAATCTTCTTCGAAACAAACCAAACACACCAAATCTGCGTTTCTATACAACCCAACCGTAGCTGCTAAACCCAAAACGCACCCCTTCGGTGCCTACATCAAACCAAACGCACCCTATGGCTGTTTACAGCCAACCAAACGCATCCTTGTCTATGTACAATAGCCAAACGCACCCTTATTCGTGTACAACAGCCAAACGCTCCTCTTTATTTATTTATGCTAATCCCAAACAGCCCTTGCCGTCTTTCTTACTAAACCAAACACACCTATATCTGCCATAACCAACCAAACGCACCCCTTGGTTGTTTATGTTAGACAAACGCACCCTAATGGTGTTGCTATAAGAACCAAACGCACCCATGGTGGTTTATACAAACGAACGCTCCTGCTGCTAACCCACAACCAGACGCACCCTAACTTGGTGATGTAAAAGCCAACCGTACCCTTAGCGGTGTTGAAACAAACCACACGCATCCTTGTGGTGACTCTTGCTGCCAAACACACCCTTGTGCTTATTTATAACAAATTCGAACGCACCCTTTTTAGTGAAACAAAACCAAACGTACACTTATATGGTGGCTGTAAAACCATGCGCACCCTTGGGAGATGGTGGTTGTGGTGGCGTTGGTGAAGTGAAGAGGGTGGTGGGGTGACGAGATGATGGTGATGGTGGCGACGGTGTGAAGGTGGTGTTGATCGTGGTGGTGTTGGCAGCGGCGGTTGTGATGATGATGTCGCGATGATAATGACGGTGGTGGTGTGGGGCTGTCGTGGGGTAGCAGCTGAAGGGGGTGGCGATTGTGGTTACGGGGTGGTGAGGGTGACGATGGTGAGGTGTTGAAGATGAGGCGTGACGGCGCGTGGGATGGTAGATTGGGTAGATCGGGGATGGATCTACCATTTTATAAATTTTGGGTGGCGGCCGACGGCGACGGCGGTGGCAGGAAAAGATGGCAGCGGCGGTGGAACTCGCCGGAAAAAAAAGAGAGTGTGTGTGTTTTTTTAAGTAGAGATTGAAAATATATTATATATATATATATTAAATATATCATTATATATATATTTATATTATATATATAATATATATATATATATATATATTATTATATTTTATATATATATATATATATATATATATATATATATATATATATATATATATATTTTAAAAGTTATAAATAAATGTGACAAGTCTCAATAAGTTTGGGGTTAATTTGTAAATGTTTCCTCAGGGACCAAAAGTGTAACTTTTGTAATATAATGGTTCGGGTCTCGTTTAGGCCACTTAACGGATGATTTAAAATACGAAACTTGCGTCATTGCGTTTCAAATTATTTTCCTATGAAAATGAGTATTTACTTGATAGTATATATATATATTAATAATTTTGACAAGTCTCTAATAGTTTAGGGTCTATTTTGTAACTTTTTAATATAGTTTTTATACGTATCGGTTCGGGACTCGTTTGAGCGACTTAACGGTCGATTCAATTCTCGAAACTTTCGCCATTGTTTTCCAAATCATTTTTCCAATAAAAATGAGTATTTACACGACTAGTTTTCACAATTGTTTTACAAAATTTGTTTAAAACGTTCGTTATTTATTTATATATTGTTCTGATAAACTTTATCCGTAAAACGAATTTTAACTTTAATAATTGCGTTTTTAACATACGTTTTCGATTAACAAGATAATTAATTTATTAAATATTTTTATTTAATAACTTATGATAATTAAATATAAATTTAATTATTTTGGGTCGGTACGCGTTGTGTGCAGTTTTCAAAACTTTGCGAGGCTGTTTTAGCCCTTTTCGGCTCGTTTCCAGGTCTCGGGCAAAACTAAAAAGTTGTCTGGAATATCATTTCACATCAAATTGCTTTAGAGTCCGAGTCGTGAAAACGTGATTTAGATGGTCGTTCTTATAAGTCAAGCCAGACCCTAAAAGTCAAAGATTGAAATCGTCATTCAAAATTTCGAAAATTCTCGGATGTTACAGTACCTACCCCTTAAAGAAATCTCGTCCCGAGATTAAATTTGTGTTATCCGATTGTGTGACCAAGGAAAGACTTAAGGTTTAATAAACTCGTTCTAAACAAGACGCTGATAACTTTATTCAGCAAAATTCGGTGTTTCTACACTTCTCAATCTACCAAAAATTTTGGCTAGGTTTGTCCAGGATATTCAATCCATCAAAATGAGTATCTCAAAATATGTTATTGCAGATCTTATGACTAGTATAACCGTGATATAGGAAAAGTCTCATTATAGTGAAAATCTCAAGAAGAAAGCGTAGTCGCGTGAGTATGTTTGTATAAGTCTATAAATGTCCGAGGACGGAGTCTCGTTTCTACTATCTGTAATGTTCGATGATTCACATCAACGTGGCTTATGTATGTAAGTACCCAACTTACTTGGCAGTACTAGGATGTATCGCGACCTAAGTCTTCCTACTAGTGGCCCGAAATGAATAGTCCAACTATCTGTTTCGTCGATAGGTGTTTATCTCGTTTAAGGGGAGTTGCATAACCTATTGGATAAAGTTGTATCAGTCGGGACCGCTCCAGGACCCAACAGTAGCAGAAAGTTAGGAGGAGTGGCTAGTGAGACCGTAGGCATTGCATGAGGAGTCTAACTCCTAGAGTTTTTATTTTTTTTACGATTGCAAGGATTTGCAATAGCAACAGTAATAACTTAAGAATGAGATAAGGTAGCTCCAAGCGAGGTCTTATGATTCTGCTGAGTGGCAAGACACGATTGTGTCTCTAGACCCTTTTAACGGATTTTGATGATTATCGATTTCAGGTTCATACTCGTGTCGTATCGGATACCATTAAGCCCACTCATTTATAATTTCTTATTTACATAAAGAAGCGTCCAAATTTATGTAAGTAAGAAATGATAAACTTATGGTTCGGTGATTTATAATTTATTTATTTAACTGAAGAGGCGTCCCAATCCTTTCAAATAAATAAATTATAAATCATCCTACTTAATAATTCCCGGTGCACAATTCGGTACTCTCTAACCTTTATTGGTGGTTGACATGACGATGCATGTGTTTACGTGAATATGCGGGGGAGGGACGACGTGATTTAAAACTCGTCTTTGTAGATGGGGATGTTATAAAAACTGCCGAGGGCGAGAGCTCAACATTGAGTTCCATGCTAATTAACGGTCTCGGTTTAGAGTAAATTATGGTAAAAGTCTCTTGAACGAAGTCAACATAGCGATTACCACTTTCATCATTCCTATTACAAGTTCCAGACGCTATACAAGACTTGTAACATTCTAGATTCATACACTAATCCCATGTAAAAACAGAATTATACGGCTCTTCGGTGAATTTACGATATTATATAAAGTTTGAAGAAAGATAATTCTTATGAGACCATTGTTAACTTACTATGTCTGATAACGAAGTGAAGTCCATTGCGCAACTCACAATGTTCACACACTCTTAAGAAGCATGATGAGACCATTGTTATAACTCACAATGTATGACGAAGTAGAACGAGTCCATTGTGCAACCCACAATGTCTTAAAAATATTCTGGTATTTATATAATAACTCTTATATAAATAAGCGTGCGATATACGCAAAAGAAGTAAGCATATATATTACATATATGTATGTCACGTAAGCACTTAATGCAGCACGTAATATAAGCACATAAGCAAGTAGCATGTATGCATTTTGAAAATGTTTGATGTGATGCAATGTTTGTGAAAACGGTTATAGTCTAGGGTAAAATATGCAACCTAGTTCTCTATAACCAGTGCTCTGATACCAATCTGTAACACCCCCAAAAATATGACAACGCAGCGGAATACCACTTGGGGTGCTACTTCATAATACACAGCGCTAGATACAAGAGAACGACCTCTAAATGTGTCATTTGTAAAACAATCTCGTTGATTTTCTGAAATCAAAATAATAGTTGTCCCATAATTGCATCACCATGAAAAACTTGAATGTAAAGACTCCAATGCACATCAAATAATCCAAGCATCTAATTCACCTGAGAAAAACATGCTTAAAAGTGTCAACATTAAAGTTGGTGAGTTCATAGATTAGTTTAAGTATGAATGTAAGTTTCAACAAATATATTTATCCACTGTGTCATCACAGTACTATGTAAAATGTTTAGAAAATATGCACGACCCATTTTATGTCACCAAAAGTACCAATATTATCCCAAAGATTTATTAAATAATGCATGACAAATTTAATGTCACCAAATATGTATCAATTTTGTATTTGTCGGGGGGCCCTATAGTCCCAACGTAATCCGACATGTTATAACGTTCGTTCCCAGTGATAGCTAGTCACTCGAACGGGGGTTGTCAATCCCGAATAAGATGCTAATTTTAGTATCTCGCGGGAACATCACGCTATATGTTCATTACGGCGTTAGCTTAATCAACTACGAACAGGATCCACACACAGAATAGATCTATTTTCTAACATTCGCGCTCACCCTCCAAGTGATTTATAGTTCCATGACGATGTGCGTTAGCTAAGTATGTACCAATTTGGGCTACGTGATTAAAAATATGTACTCCGTTACACGGGTGTTGTCCTTTCAAGAAAACACCCGGGCAGTAATTTTGTTGTTATCAGTTCAATCAGCCTAAGCTAATCCGTAAATCTTTAAAATGTAAAGTAATGGTTTGTGGACCAAAAATGGTAGTCAAAATAATGTATCCCATAGGAGTATCGCAAATATGTATGTAAAAACCAACTTTGTAACAAATCTTTGTAACTATGAGTTTGTAAATATTCATGTAATTATGAGCTTGGTAATTATTCATGTAAACACCGTATGTAATCGACCATGAAATTGATTTGCAAACAATTTAGCAACACGAAGGTTCTACACCCAAAAGTTATTAAAGGGTATGAAAACAAGTAAAACAGGGGGCTATAAACAACAAATCCTCTTTAAATACATTCACATTGTTATAAGATAAACCGGAGTAAGTATAAGAATTTGTAGACAAGATGTATCCCCCTCGCGGTTATAAACATTCAAAAGATTGAAAAGCGCGGCTATATGAACTCACATTGATTAAAGACCTCCACGATCATATTAATCCAATTAAAATCCACAATCTGAATCTGCAACGTATCACGACCACGACCTATAATTATGTGTTTGATTATCATCACGGTGTATTAAATATGGACCAACGATGCGTACTTCGTTACCACAAAAATATACATATTTTTTTTTGTATACATACTTATCATACATGTGATGATGAAATCACCTTGCGCGTCTTTAAATCTTAACCCTTAGTATATTTTATGTATATATACTATTTTCCGTCCAATATAAACGTATCTCTAATATTTAAAGAAAGTTACTATTTTTAGATCTTTCGTTTTTAGAACTTAAATGATCTTATAAAAACTATTAATTGAAATAATATATTAAACGAATTTATTTTATCATTCTAAATAGTACTCATTATGTATTATATTAATTAAAATTATCGTTGACTTTTACGTTGACCTTTAGTTTTTGACCCGCTATATCTCAAGTTTTAAAACTGATAAGCCTCGCGGCAAAGTTAAAAGTCATCTTCACGCCAAAACTTTCGTGTTTAGCCGAAGGCTGATGAAACGGTTCCGAAAGTGCTCGAATAGTTTAATTAATAAATCTTGCATTTTTAATATATATTAAAAATGAACCTATTTTTCTATCTTAAGTGTATATTTCGATTCCGTTCCAAATTTTCTCCTTTCCCCTCGTTATTGGGAGTTAAAAGTCCCAGTTTTATATACAAAAGACGTCGTCAAAATATAATTTGTTATATTTTGTAAACCAAAATCTATCTTTTCCAAATCTCGAATCCCGAATCTCATGTTACATTTTCTGCTCTTAATTATTCGTTACAAAAACGCGCCAAAGTCCGTTTTTAGTTCAACTCTCATCTAAAATATATCTAGTATCGCTCTTATTGTTTATATCAATCGTTTTTTATATTTATATCACATTTTACTTAGACGTCGCAAGTTTATTAGATTTTCATCACATATAAACAATTATCGTACTAATTATAAACGATAAAATTAAACGAATACTTTAAACTAAACGCACCCTTTTTCGGTGTCAACACAATCAACGCACCCGTTTCCCGTGTTACAAAACCACGACCGACATCATTCCCAGGCTGTCCCCACCCCCCCCCCGCTGTCCCACAACCTAAACCGACACTCTCCTATTATATGGGTGGTTGTCCCCGGCTATCCCGGCTGTCCCCGCAGCCGTTCCCGCAGCCAAACCAACAACCAATCCCAAATCCCTTTTGTTGCAACCCACGACCCGACACACTCGTTCCCCCGGCGGTCCCGCGGTATCGAACAATCGCAACCCTTTCTTGGGAGGTCGTCGAAAAAACCAACCCGGCTGTCCCCGTTTTGTTAACCCACAAACCCACACACACCCGTGGGTGATAACCCGCGAACCAAACAACCCAACCCGACACAACCTCCCCCCGGCTGTCCCGGCTGTCCCCGCAGCCAACCCGACCCAAACCAACAAACAAACACGACACACCCTCTCCGTTAACCGACAAACCAACGCACCCTTGCGGCTGTGAACCCACAACCCGACACCCTCCCCGGCTGTCCCACAGCCAAACCCAAGCAAACGCACCCTTCTCGGTGTTATAAACTCCAAGCGCACCCTAATCTATTCCAAACCAAACGCACCCCGCTGTGGTGAAACACCACAGCCAAACGAACACCCCAAACGGACCCCTTATGTGGTGATAGCCACATAAACAAACGCACCCCACGGTGGCTGTGGTGGTGGCGTGGGTTCGGTGGTGGTGATGGTGGTGTTATAAGGCGCGTGAAGGAGAGTAATGGTGGGGATCGGATAGATCCGGTCACGAGGAGCCTTTTTGGTCTTCGCCGGAAAATGCCCGCCGGAAAACTTTTCCGGCGGTGGTGGTGGTGGTCGCCGGCGGGTGGGGAGAGAGGAAGGAGAAGAGAGAGTTGTATGAGAGTGTGTTTAATTTTTGTAAATAATGAAATAAAATGTAAAATATATATATATATATTAATAATTTTGACAAGTCTCTAATAGTTTAGGGTCTATTTTGTAACTTTTTAATATAGTTTTTATACGTATCGGTTCGGGACTCGTTTGAGCGACTTAACGGTCGATTCAATTCTCGAAACTTTCGCCATTGTTTTCCAAATCATTTTTCCAATAAAAATGAGTATTTACACGACTAGTTTTCACAATTGTTTTACAAAATTTGTTTAAAACGTTCGTTATTTATTTATATATTGTTCTGATAAACTTTATCCGTAAAACGAATTTTAACTTTAATAATTGCGTTTTTAACATACGTTTTCGATTAACAAGATAATTAATTTATTAAATATTTTTATTTAATAACTTATGATAATTAAATATAAATTTAATTATTTTGGGTCGGTACGCGTTGTGTGCAGTTTTCAAAACTTTGCGAGGCTGTTTTAGCCCTCTTCAGCTTGTTTTCAAGTCTCGGGCAAAACTAAAAAGTTGTCAGGAATATCATTCCACAGCAAATTGCTTTAGAGTCCGAGTCGTGAAAACGTGATTTAGATGGTCGTTCTTATAAGTCAAGCCAGATCCTAAAAGTCAAAGATTGAAATCGTCATTCAAAATTTCGAAAATTCTCGGATGTTACATAACGTTCCTACCCATGTGAAGTGATGGTTTTAATGGATCGGGGGTAACGTTCCTACCCAAGTGTTGATACTTGTTGGATCGAGGGACACGTTCCATTCCTATGCTCGTTATGGTTACATTTGCATGTTAGCTTGTATGATAGTACAGTAATTGTCCTGCCATGTTTGCATTAATCACAGTAATTGTTTATAAGCTTTGATTTTCGTGTCTTAAACCTATGACTCTCACCAACATTATGTTGACGTTTTAAGCATCATTTTTAGGTAATCTTCTTGAGGATAAGAAAGTTAGGAGGAGTGGCTAGTGAGACCGTAGGCATTGCATGAGGAGTCTAACTCCTAGAGTTTTTATTTTTTTGGCATTTGAATTGTTTACTATTTGATTCTTTATTGGATGTTTAGACTTTTGGATTATGTTTCCTTGTGGTGTGACTTTGCTATCGTAATGCAAGACTCCTTTATCTTGTGTTAGATATTGTCATGACACATTGTGTCTCATTTGTTTATCTATTTCATTTAGTTCTCTCTATTGTTGACACCATTGTGTTGTGATGATATCCATGATGTTACGCCTCGTGTTTCCGCCTAGGCGGGGTGTGACATTTTTGTCCTTTTATGATATATCCGCTACTTGCAAGACACAATTCACAAAACAAACAAATACAATGTATTTTTCATGATTTTTTGGTCATTTAAGCTTGTTTTATTAAAGAGTAATTATATGTGAATAAACACATATCACATGTGCATTTATAATTTGTTTTACAAACTAGTTTACATACTCAATTACTTATTTTGGGACAAAATACGTTGCTTGTTTCACTTTATTTTTGAAAACAATGACATTACTTTACTTTTACCCAATTGATTACGGATTAGCTTAAGCGGATTGAACTGTGATTTACTTGGAGGGTAAGCGCGAATGTTATAAAATAGATCTATTCGGGTGTGACAGCCCCATTCAGTTGATTAGCTATCACCGGGCAAACGAACGTTATAGCATGTCAGAGCACAACATTTACACGAACACGAACAATTACGGTGCCTTGAATAAAGTGGCATATATATGAGTCTACGCAACAGTTTCATGAACTTAGATTAATCATAATCATTGTTTTATACTCACAGGAATATTTTACGTTGCCTAGAATAAAGTGGCAATACATACTTTAAACAATGGGGGTCCAACTATACTTAACTTTTTATGACTATTTGGGGATTGAAATGGTCATGCATACTTTATAACTCTTTGATTTATAACATTCATACATACATTTTGGGGAACATACAAGGATTGAAACAGTCATACATACTTTACAAAACTTTGGTTCAACATTTATACTTAAACAAACCTATGAACTCACCAACTTTATGTTGACACTTTTTAAGCATGTTTTTCTCAGGTGAACAAGCTACTTGACATACTTGATGTGCATTGGAGTCTAGACAATACAAGATTACTTTTCAAACGACACGTTTAGAGGTCGTTCTCTCATGTCTTGTGCAATGGTATTATGAAGTAACGCTCCCGGAAACATATTCCGCTGCGACCTATTTTTGGGGGTGTTACATTTTTCGCCCTTATAAATTGAGCATAAAAATTATACAACTAAACGAGAATATAAAGAGTTGACCTACATAATGTCTTAGAACGCATACGTTGTACATATTTTGATTAATTAAAATGTCATTCAACTTTAAAGCATCGTAAATACTAAAATATCACATATACTATATAATTAAAATGGATCGAATGTGTGTATTTGGAAAAAATATTAGTTAAATAATATATAGTTAATACTTAACATTTTAAAAGTAGTCGATTCATTAAATATGGCATATACATACAAATATACTTCAAGTATAATATTTGTCAATACTTACTAACTTATACATATACATGTACATGTAGTATTAATATATAAATAACTTATATATATTTGTACATTAAAAAGTTCGCGGTCGGGTACGGGGCTGTGGATTTATGTTATCCTCATCCCCGCCCCATCCCTGGTTTCATAATTCAAGGATTCCCCGTCCCTATCCCCATCCCCGGTCAACTCAGGGATTCCCTAGTCAATTCGGGTTTAGGGATTGGGTCCCCATCGGGTACGGGTTTTATTGCCATCTCTATCTCAAAACCATGATATTTACTTGCTTTCTAAAAAACATAAAAACACAAAAAGAATCTTCTCTCAACCCCTTAGAATTTTGTTAGACCGTGTTCAAGCCTTCTCAACCTATTCCCCTAGAGAATGATAACAACCCCCGAGTCTTGCCTATACTACACTACAATAGTTAGGTACTCTGCCTATGGGATTGTAAAGCTTCATGTGAAGTCTTCAAAACTCCGCATCAAGTTTTTGGCGCCGCTTGCCGGGGAATAGTTAGGTTTTGACCATTGTTTAACTTAGTTCTACTCTCTTGATTCCTATCAAGTGAGAATTTTATTTCTGTTATATTAGCTTTCTTGTAGTCTATCTTTTCTTTGTGGTTTGTTCGTAATTTTCATTGACTATTCCATTCTTCATTATGGAAAACGCGAATCCACCTCCAATAAATAATCGTCATGTCCTACCAGCTGCGCTACGCGCGAGAGCTGTCCACGAGCTCCATGAGCTACAGGTAATTTTGGCCTTTGTTGACTCTCGCTTAGAGAGTATTGAGCAACTTCGCCCATCAACCTAATAAGACCAATATGAATAATCTTGAATCCGATGATGAATCGGTAAATACACCCCTTGTTTCTCCTTTTCCTCGTTCAAATAATAATTCAAATGGCGCTGAAGTCCTTAATGAATTAAGTGAGTAAGATAATGCTGGAGTACTATGCTGAGAACGAATAATTAATGGTTTCGACGGGGATGACCTAACATTCCAATGTATGATTAGCTTTAGGAAGTTTACTGCCTATCTCGACCCTTTTCTACCAATGAATATTATCTTACGTAAAGCCTATAACACAATAATGGTAGAAGGACTAGAGGGTACGGGAAAGAACCTAGTTGCCATCATTGGGGATGTTTACGTGTTTGTCGGGAGTTTCACCTATATCACTGATTTTGTAGTGCTAGAAGACATAGGAGAATTTATCATGAGCGACATGGTAGAAGTCTTGATGGGCAAACCCTTTAGAAAAATCAGTAAGCTCAAATATGACGTTGCTAAGGGATTGGTCTCATTCACTAAGATCTTCGACACGTACATATTTAGGATGCCCCGTGCAATACCTAGGCTCAAGAACTTTAATTGGAGTAAGATCCCATCACTGTTAGAACTTAGCCAACATGATTTGATGATCGGACTTAGGCATCCTTATGAGATGAATAAGCTAATGTACAAGAATTGCTTAAACCGAGGTCCCGAATACCAAGTGGATGAAAGTGTGAAAGAATGGCTCATTCATGGACATGTGAGTATTCATGAAGTCACGTAAGGACGTGTGACTTCGAGTCTAGCTACAAGACTCATAAATAAAGAAAAGCGCTTTTTGGGAAGCAACCCAATATTTACTTTCCCGCATTTAGGAGTGTCTTGTGTTTTATTCTTTATTATTTGTTTTATAATGTTTGAATCATTTTGTAATCATGCTTTGTTTGTTTGTAACTCCGTCTTATCTACAATCAAAGGTATTTTGCATAAAATAAGTGTAAAGGGATATATCCGGTTTTTAAGAACCAAATTCAAACATTTAAAATAAACTATTTAGATTAATTCGCGTCAGTTTTGAGTCATATGATTGTAATGATTAATCCCGGGTTTTTATGCAGTGTTTTCTACAGATATAACTGATAAAATTTCGTGCAGGAAATTTCTCATTAAAAACGAAGAGGAAATCTTCACAATGCGTGGAGACGGTGTCAGGATTAAACCCGACGGCGTCGCGTCTCCAGCAATGTGAAGATTCGAAAATTTTCAAGTACTTTTGAAAAATAAAATGTGCAATATTTAAAATTTGTAATTTTGTTGTAAACCTGCAGAAACCTATGATTATATAATCGCTTTCATCCTATCTTTACTGCTTTCATAGAGTCAACCCCAAACTCTCGTTGTATATATCTATCCCGCCGATTTTACGCTTGGTGTAGTTGTCTTTGTCTTTGATTTACAGGTTATATTTGACGAGAAGAAGCTTGGAAGTTCTTAGGAAGTTTCATTGGACGACTCTTGGAGGACGATCTAACCAGTTATCGCATGTTTCTTCTCCATTATTGAGCAAACTAGGGGAGTACTAGTTTCTTTTACTTGTTTTCTTTTCCCTTTATTCGTTTTTACGGGTACTTTTAAGAACATTGGGACAATGTTCAACTTAAGTGTAGGGGGATAAATATGCCTTAGAAACAATTTCTTCAATTGCCATTTATTTTGTCCTTAAAATGATGGGTAATATATCAAAACATAGCATAAAAAGGTAATTTTGACTCAAATTTAATTTTTTTTATGACACATACCGGCGAAAACCGAGTATTAATAGCGTCTCATGGATAGGAATGTGTATGACTAGCACAAAAACCCTCAAAATTACACTCCAAAAATGTGAGGTTCGCCTTTAGATCTTTAGGAATTCAGGTATCCATTTTTTATACCCAAGATAATTTATACCTTTAGTTTTCTCAAGTTAAGGTTCAAATGCAGCCATATGTGTCTATTCTGTCATTACATATATATATATATATATATATATATAGTATAAGCAAATCGGCAAATCACTCTTGTGAAAGAGTAATAAGCTAATCACTAATAAAATATATTTCCGGAAAGTATTGATGAGAAAATTACCCTTAGGAAAGGATAAAGTTCAAATTGTTCCCGATCCCAACGAAGCGTGAATATTGAAAATCTTGTTTCGGTTCGTGATCGAGTGCTTGAATAATTGAAATTTTGGAATTTGGGATCTAATTCTAATAACGCAAAGGGAAAGCATATAAAGACACGTTAATCTAAGAATTAAAGCAATTTAAAAATCCTAACGACATTTAAAGCAATTAACAAAAACTAATTTTTTTTTTTTTTGAACGGCAAAATTTTATAAACTAGCAAGGAGCTAGAAAAGAAATTACAAAGATATTAAATGCGGAATGCCAAATTTTTTAAAACTAAAATAGTATTAAACTCTAACGATTTAATAACAAGAAATAATTTTTTTTAGATTTTTAAATTAATTCAAACTATTTTTATAACAAAATAAGACTAAAAATTAAACTAAAAATACTAAACTTAATCCTAAGAATTTGAGAAAATTTATAAAAATACTAGATAGTATTCTTGATGTTTACAAAGAAAAATGAATCAAAAGCTAATACCAATAAGCTGTTAAAAATCTAATAAGCTAAATAAGCTTAAAGCACACGCAAAACAAGTATAAGAATTAAATTATGCAAAGGTATAACGAAACAGACCCAAGGCGCAGAGGTTTAAGGTGTGTGTATGGTGTGATGGAGGTCCACATGTTCGAGTGCCTAGTGCACGTTACCCTTTTTATAAACAGTTTTTTTACGAGTTTCTTTTGAAACTCAGCAAAAGATTTAAGCAAAATAAGCTACTTTTAATAAAGGTGCGCTTCTTTGCCCAAACTAAGTAATAACGAAGACAAAGTCATCAAAAGTGACAGTTGGAGAGACTAATAAGACCATTTTACATGTAGTTAAGACTGTTTGGATTTAATAAGCACTAAATAGACCTATAAGCTAAAATGAAAACCAAAAAGCTGAAACAGACCATACCCTGGACCTAATAAGTACTTAAAACTTGAAATAAGCAAATCTATTAAGCTAAAAAAATAACTAAAAGCTTTAAGACAGTTGACAAAAAAACACTTTTAAAGGACTTTTACGCACTATATTTAAGCAAGAGTAAAGGACTAAAAAGCTATGGCAGAAAAAACTAAAAACACAAAACAGAATAATACTGAATTAAGAATAACTCAAATAAGCTAGACTTAAGCAAACTAGTTTAGGAAATAAGCTAGAAAAGACAAATGAAATGACAGTCTACTACTACTTTGATTTTGGCTTTTTGAAGATGAAATGACTCTTTTGCAGCTTAAAATTAAGGCTCACTAACCAAATTGACACACTAAAAACTTAAAACAGGTTAACAGATAGACACTAAGCTAATCGTGCAATCAAGATTAAATCAAAATTAAGCTTAGAATGTGACCAACCATAACCTGCAATACCAGACTTCATAAGAACAACCACACCACTTGATTGATTGTCATCAAAGAAAACAACTTAAAGAGGGCTATCCTAAAGACCTAATTGACTCGAAACAGATGTAGATTTGAGATCAAACTAGAAACCAAAAAGAATTTTGAACACAAAAATTACACACTAACTAACTTTTATAAAGCCAACAAATATGTAACTATTTAGAACAAACATCTGGACGATAATAGACCCAGATAATGCTAAAAAAACTTCAAACTTAAAACAATAACTTATGAAAAACACTATTTAGACTTACTCTAAGCTTATGTAATCTATTTTGATAACTAAAATCAAACTACACATAATTCCTTATGTTAAAATTGCTTATCCCAAACACCTATTTAAAACTAAAAATTCCTAGTAAAAGCTAAAACAGACTTAATTAAGCTCTAATTTATGAAAACAAATTAAAAACTATGATTATCAAAGACAAATAAGCAAAAACTTAAGAAAAATAAGCACTAAATACTAAGCTAAACTAATAAGCAGTTTTGACTACTAACTAAGCAGTTTTGAATAAAACTCAAATTAAACTAATTCTAATTATGCAAACTAGATATTTAAGACATAATAAGCTAACTTGAGGCAGAATACGAATATTTCAATAATAATAAGCATAGAATAAGCAAACTAATAAGCTGAATAATAAAATTAAGCTAGAAAATGAAACTTAATTTGTCCTTTGCTTAAAACAAGGACTTAAGATGCTCTTTAGAGCTTTAATCACAACTCCAAACTTATTTTTCTAAATAAGCTGGTAAAGTAACTATAAGCCACTTCCATTCTGGCTTATTTTCCATTTCTTACACTTATTATGACTTTTTAGGTATGTTAGTAGATCAACTTATCAGTTTCAAGTCTATTTAGCAAGCTAACTGAATAAAGCTTTTAGGCTTATAAAGTACAATTGAGAACTTATTGAGCTTATTTAGTCACATCTTAACACAACTTAAACTAATTTGCTTAAAAGTAAAAACAGAATTACAACACACACACGCGGCATTTTAAAGAAACTGAAATTTTTATTAATTGTGAAAGAGGGTTCTACAAGCATTAAAGATAATTAACATTAATGGAAAAGAACAATAAGCAAAATATTTAAGCTAAACAAAACTCCTCAAACACACTAGATCATGCTCAACTGTTACAATTAAGCCTCTATTTATAGTGATTAGAAGAAGGTTCTAGGCCACGAGGAGCGTCACCCAACTCTAATCCAAGCCCTTGATCTTCAACAAACTCTTAATCAAGCGTTTTTCAGCCCTTAGATTGCCCTCCACATCCTCTTAACCAATGAAAAACCTTAGGATCGCCAGCGTGTCAGGGAGTGATGCAAATGTGCCACATAGGCCTTCTAGAAGAGAAGGAATGTGTAAAGATGGGATTTACCCGTACACTATGTTTCAGTGTAAAAATTAGGGAAGAAAGATGAATAGTAACTAGGCGCATTTTTAACATTTTGACTAGGATCCAGTCTTTGTGGGATTGGGCTTTTATTATTTCTTTTGGGTTGGGCTGGATAAGGAATTGGATTATGGAATTTGGACTTTGGTATTAGGCTTAATTTTTTGATAAGGGCTTGGTATAATTCAAATATAAATGGGTTGACCCGGCCCACAAAACGGGTACGGGTTGACCCATTAAAAATGAATACGTCCTCGGTTTCGTTTTCTCACGCTCTTCCAATCTCGTGCTCGGTTTTGTCCTTTTTGGCTCTATTTTTGTCCTTTTGTGAATATCCGTTACCTACACAACACAATTAACAAAACAGACAAATACAATGTATTTTCTATTTATTTTTGGTCATTTAAGCTCGTTTTAATAAAGAAAATTGATATGTGATTAAACACATATCAAAAATCCCTCATACTACGCTATTGCCGTGTCCTCACGCAATGTCATAAATACACACATAGAAAACCAAAAATTTCAATCCTCCTAGACTAATTACCTTAAAAAGTAGCTAAGTGTTCATCTAAGGAGATTAAAAAATCACTAGTTTTAGAACGCCCCGTTTTACCATTTCTTTATATATATATCTTATATTTTTCACAAGTGACAACATGTTCGACTTTCATTATTTAATTATAACTTTTAGGATCACGGAACAAGAAACACTTATAAATAGTGTCCAAAAGGATAAATTCATTGTCCTCGATTTTTGACCCGCCCTAAACCAAGCTTAAAAACGAAATCATTGTTAAATACAAGTTAAGATGCTAACACTACTCATATTTGTAATTTTTGTAAGCCTTGACTAACTTTTCACTCTCGATAGATCAATATCTATAAATGTGTATGTGCTCATTTCGAATTTCGACCATCCAATCGAAAACATAGCGTTCCCTTAAGAATTATGATTTTGAAGGCGAGATCATTCTATGTAGCGACTTTCTTCTCGGCACATCCCAGCCGAGACTGGCTTAGGTGACCAGGCTTTTGACATCCCACAGAGAATAGTATCGGAACTCACGGACCTTCGGTATCAAAAACTCTTAGGCTTCCCGTTAAACTTACACTTCATTTAGAAATACCATGAAATAGTCTTAGTTCAAAAGCATATGTAAATTTTAGAAACAAAAAATTTCCCCATGTTTATTTAATCATATACGTTATACTTAACATTAATATTATTATACTTATAACCTCCACCCTTTAAACGAACTGTCACATCGGGCACGAACCGACCATGATCCAGTTGTCTTATTTTGGCTTCGGACATTGCCTTATATGAAGACTGTCACATCGGTATGCGAGCCGACCATGATCCAGTAATCTGACAAGGTATTATTTTTATATATATTTATTTTTTATTTTTTATTATTTTTTTAACACTTTTCATTACCACGATATATAGAAAAAATTTCTTTTTTAAAAATTTAAGTATAAATTTGAACTAAGACTAAAAAGTCTAAAAATGTTGATATTAAAAGGACTTTTAAGGGTGATAAAACAACTAACTTGTCTAATTTCCGAAAAGAGCACGTATTATTAGTCCGGTTAGAAGCTTCGGGGAGGAAAAGCCACAAATTACACTTATGAGCTCTTAAGATATCCAACTAATCCTTGCTTAGCATCTAACTTATATTCAACTCTATCATTTTTCGTTCTTCGCAACTTTAAAATCTTTAATAAAAAGACTCGCGAATGCTTAGTCTAACAAAATCAAGCTTTGCATATTTAAAGTCTATTATGGAAACTTGCAAACTCTTGGCTTTTTCAATCCAAAATTCGCGTTTTAAAGCTTCTTGTATAAAAGACTAGCAAATGCTTTAATTTATATAGGTTAAGGGGCAAGCTAGAGCGCAACATGCTCGATCAAGTCAAAATTTATTCTTATTCTCACCATCGGAAAGTCAAAAATTCGTGTCAAAACACTTATTTTATTTTTGAATTTTTTTTAATTTTGGCATAAAATCACATATTTTTGGTATTTTTGGTGGCAAAACGGGGTTACGTGAAGACAAAGCAAATGCAAGTAAGATCAAATCGATAGATACCCCCATACTATAACTAAACATTGTCCTCAATGTGGGACTGCCACCCCCATACTAAAACAATACATAATCCTAATATAAAGGAGTCTCTACGTAAATCTAAAGTCGTTTATTAATTATGCTAATAGATAAACGTTAGTCAATAAGATCTAGGATATTGGATTCCCATATATAAGCATGCTAAGGATTGAAGCTTGAGTGAACGATGGACAAAACCACGAGCACGAGAGTCTTCATAATCCGGGCAATCCTGAACATAAAACACAAGCCACGAAACACGAGAAAGGAAGAGGCGAGCCTCCTCACGTCACACTTATTAGAAAATAGAAAAAGAAGATAGAAACACGGGTTGCCTCCCGAGAAGCGCTTGTTTTTGTGCGAGTCTCTAGCTTGACTCTCCCCGAATTCCTTTGTCCTTGGGGCAGAAACAGAAGAACGGAAAAATCTTCATCGGACTTTCATATGCCATCGGCTCTAAGCAATAGAAACTATAAGCGGAGATGTCGGGTTCAAAAATGAGGTCCTCACTCCCGGAGGAGAGAAGGGGAAGAGAATTCACAAGATAGGTAAGAAAAGGAAGAAAGATTTTGATAACAAATGTGAGGGAAAAATAATGGCGATCCTCAAAGGGTAACCTCACATATGTCGGAGAAATAATTTTCTCATGAATCCCGGGGTCGAAAACTTTGACCATACTCTTCAAATCATCATTATCATGTTCATCCTTTAATCTTCTTGGGTCATGATCTAAAAATACATCAGGAGGGAGATTAAGGATAGTGTCATTAGTAAGCAAACACTCAAGATAGATTACGTCTCCCTCTGAATCATGATAACCGTCCTTAATATCCATAGAAACATCAATATCTAGAAAAGCATCGATCTCATCAATATCGCCTCCTGGGTCGAAACACTCATCCTTATTAGCATCGGAGAGAGGTGTGACTAGCAAAACCGGCTCATCAAGGTTTGAAACATAAGAGTCCTTGCTCTTGATGTCCTCTAACACCTCATTAAAAAGAGGATTTACGTCACTAGAGATGTACTCGTCATCAAATTCAAAAAGAGGGTTCGAATAAATTTTAAAATTTTCTTCCTAAACGTCCTCCTCGGGAAGTGAATCGTCATCACTAAAGGTAAAATCATCATTAGAATCGAAGAGAGGATTAGAGAAAGTCACGAAATTATCACAAAAAGGCAAATCACACTCTTTGTCACTATCGGACGTATCCTTGGACTCCCTTTTGATTGGAACAAGATCCTCAACACTAGACTTTATTAATTCGTCCGATTCCTTTTCAAGAATAGTGCTAAGATTCTCATCCTCCACGATGAGAGAATCCTCGGGCTCCATAGTCGGTAAGACGGGTGTGATTGCAATAGACGGAGGAAGTTGAGAAATAATTTCATTTAAAGGAATAGTTCTCTCCTCGTCATCATCGTCATCATAGCAAATAGAATTGAAACGTAACTAAGGCTCGGGAGTATGAGTACTAAGATTAGCCACCTGCTCTCGTAACATTTCACCCAAGGATTACATAGTTTTAAGAAGTTCATTCATTGACTCAATCATATCATTATTTATCTATTCATTATGCACATCATTCATCTTCTGCTGATTAAGGTCTTCTTGAATACTCTGAGGCTGATGATCGATGGAATACTACGGGGGTGGTCACATACCGGAAGAGGTGAGAGTGTATAGCATAAGATTAGGTCATAGAAGTTCTTTTATTTTTTTTAGTTTTTTTTTTATGATTCTCGTTGAATTGAAAATTCGTATTAGGACCCCCACAGTTTTCACAACAAAGATATTGTTGTGGAAAACTTGGTGAATCTTGTGGATAATAATTATCACCAAAGTTTTGATTGTAGCACGATTCCTGCTCATAGACAAGCGGTACCCATGGTGGACAATCATAACCATAGTGAGAATCGTTCCCACATAACTCACACGAGTATGTCTGGGGCTGTGGAGGGTGGTTGAAAACGTTTGGAGAATCATTGAAAGAGTTCAGATTTGGATCATAAACGAACGAATTTCCAGCTCCTGAATCGCATATTGAACAAAAACCATTTCTAAGATTATTTTCACACCACTCGCAAGTACATCGTCGACAAAGTAAACCATCTAACGAACCTCCACACCCATGGTTGAATGACGACATAAGAATTAAACAAATAGGATTTTACAGTCTACTACTACTTTGATTTTGGCTTTTTGAAGATGAAGTGACTCTTTTGCAGCTTAAAATTAAGGCTCACTAACCAAATTGACACACTAAAAACTTGAAACAGGTTAACAATCGACTACAATAAGCTAAATGCAATCAAATTAAATCAAAGTTAAGCTAGAATGTGACCACCATTAACCTACAATACCAGACTTTTAAGAACTAACACCACTTGACTGATTGTGATCTAAAGAAAAAAACTTAAAAGGCTATCCTAAAGACTAATGACTCAAAACAGATGTATATTGATGCACTATAAACCAGATTTTGAACACAAAAATTACACACTAAGCAAACTTTTTATAAACCCAACAAATAAGCAGTTTAGAACAACATTTGGACTAGCAGACTTGAGATTATGCTAAAACAAACTTTAAACTTAACCAAAACTTATGAAAACTACTATTTAGACTTACTCTAAGCTTATGTAATCCATTTTGATCACTAAAATCAAACTACACACAATTCCTTATGTTAAAATTGCTTATCCCAAATACCCCTTTAAAACTAGAAATTCCTAGTAAAAGCTAAAACAGACTTAATTAAGCTCTAATTTATGAAAACAAATTAAAAACTATGATTATCAAAGACAAATAAGCAAAAACTTAAGAAAAATAAGCACTATATATTTAGCTACACTAATAAGCAGTTTTGACTACTAACTAAGCAGTTTTGAATAAAACTCAAATTAAACTAATCTTAACTATGCAAACTAGATATTTAAGACATAATAAGCTAACTTGAGGCAGAATAAGCGCATTTCAACAATAATAAGTACATGATAAGCTGAATAAGAAAATTAAGCTAGAAAGTGAAAATGAAACTTACTTTGTCCTTTGCTCAAAACAAGGACTTAAGATGCTCTTTAGAGCTTAATCTACAAGCTCCAGCTTATTTTCATAAGCTGGTAAAGTACTATAAGCCCTTCCATTTCTGGCTTATCTTCTATTCTTAGCTTATTATGACTTTTTGAGGTAATTTAGTAGATCAGCTTATTTAGTTAAGCTATTAGCAAGCTTAACTGAATAAGTTTTAGCTTATAAAGTAATTGAGAACTTATTGAGCTTATTTAGTCACATCTTAACACAACTTAAACGAATTTGCTTAAAAGTAAAAACAGAATTCAAAACACAATTTAAATAAAACTAAAATTTTATTAATTGTAAAGAGGTTACAAGCTTTGAAAAGAAAATTACATTAATGAAAAGACAATAAGCCGAAATTTAAGCTAAACAAAAACTACTCAAAACTAGATCATACAACTGTGTGAATTAAGCCTCTATTTATAGTGATGAGAAGAAGGTTATAGGCCACGAGGAGCGTCACACAGCTCTAATCCAAGCCCTTGGGCTGATTGTGACTTAACCGTACTATTGATCTCAGACTTTTAATCAAGCGTTTTTCCGGGTGCTCCTTTTAGATTGCATTCCTTCCTACGTCTTAACTTCTTTGATTACTCAAATGCAATATAAGAAACACTTTGGTAACTTTCTAGCGTAGTCTAAGAGAATGAGACATCCTAATATACAATAGGGTGTGACTGCCACTAGTGCATACATTGAGGCCTTCTTGTAGAAGAAAGGGATATGGTTGTAAGATGGGACTTTACTATTTTCTCGAACACTATGTTTCAGTGTTAAACAATTGGGAGGGAAAACGAGTGCACATAGTAACCTTAGGAAGTGTTTTGTCTCACATTTTTGCAACTTGGTTCCAGGCTTGTGGGTATTAGGCTTTTATTATTTATTTTGGGCTGGGCCCTGGGATAAGATATTCGGACGTATGTAAATTTGGTCTTTCGGATAATATCGTTGGCTGGTAATTTTTGGATACAAGGGCTGGCTATAAATTCAAATATTAATCCCTGGGTTGATACCCGACCATAAAACATTGGTACGGCGCTTGACCCGTAAATATGAATACGTCCTCGGCTTTGTTTGCTTTTTAGCTCTTCCAATTTCTCATGCTTGGTTGTGTCCTTTTTGGCCTCTATTTTTGTCCTTTTCGTGTATATCTGGTTTACAATGCACTAACACCAAGTAACAGAACAGACAATACAATGTATTTTCTATTTAATTTTTGGTCTCATTTAAGCTCGTTTTTTAATAAAGAAAATTAGATATGTGATTAAATACTATCATGTTGTGTGGTTGTCTTTGTCGCCTGTTTTGAAGCATCGGTATTTTATCTATCGCTGATTAAATTATATTGAGTGTACCGTTCATATATTAAATTCTAGAACTTATTTTTGTGATGCATCCCTATACCGCATAGTGAGAACTAGGATTAACCCTATCATTTTAAACAGCGTTAATTGTCTATGATGGTCACCTAAATCATATTTAACTATCCACACCCTCTGCTCATGCACTCATTTTTAGTGCGAGGACACACCTTTGTAGTACAACCTCCGCGCCTCATCCTTTTTCATGTTCTCTCGTTATATTTTCTTGGTTTAAGCCATAGACTATTAATGAAGTCAGTAGTCACTCTCTTGAACCAATGTTACACCATAAATCGCTTTGCTCTAAACCTTGTATGTACTCGCTTTTAGTATATTATTGTTTTAAGCCAAGTTAATTATTAAGTACACGGTTGCTAAGTCCTTATCCTTGTAAATTATGTTTTGGGACGATTGGGATTTATGGTAGTATTCATCTTATGAAGAACTGGAGAAGAAGTAATTTATTACCCCCAATAGAGCTCATTAAGCTCCAATGTTATGTTGATTCGCATAATTAGGGTCATTAGTTAGATTGTTTAAAATTGATTATGTTAAAGTTCAAACATGGCAGGGGTGCATCCATAAACCCCCATGCATGTATTACTATGTTTCATAAGCAATGCAAGGAAAAGTGTTACAAAAAAAATATATATAAAAAATAACGTGAAAAAAATTGTTAACGGGCGTGATGTTTTGCTTATGTTATGTTATTCATAGAGTCAAAAAAGATAAAAAGAAAGAGATTAATGTGGTGTTGTATTGATTTATATACATTCTATTGTCCGAGTCTTGGCCTTAGAACCAATCAGCGTGTATTTCAGTATAAATAATTTAGCAAACCCTTTCACCCCAAATTTACCCAAAAGCCACCCAAATGTATCTCATCCGTTTTTGTTTTCGTTAATATTATCTTACACCTACACCCCACAACCCTTTAAAAGCCCTCTTTGACAATAATGACTAGTACTTGCGCCTATGCGGTGGAGGTTTTTGCCCTTTACCAAGCCTATTGGTCTAACTTTATATGCTAATGGACAAGTTAATGGAGTGTTGATTTTCCGTTTCAGATAGTTGTTATAATTTATTATACACTCGAGTGAAAGAGAGAATCCCAAACACTTATGTGAGGTCCTAGTATATACTTTTTATGCTTTTAATTATGAGGTCTAGAAGGTTGTGTTGTAAAATGCTTTTAAAGAGTAGGTTAAATGACCCCAATATTGCTATTGTCTAGGAAGAAAAGCCAATTTGCTTGAGAACAAGCAAATCCCAAGTGTAGGAGTATTTGATGAGGTGTCATTTTATATACTTTTTCAGGGCCATTTAACCCCCTAAATCATGCAAATATGCCCAGATTATGTGCTTAATCATTTGTTTTCAGGTTTTTAGCACTTGGATGACATTTGGAGGAAATACACGTGACTTGGGCTCATTTGGAGAAGAAACGGACAAGATTACGACTCTACACCAAAAATCATGAAGAATTATGCAAACAACGCGTGGAGACGGCGTCGCCATCATAAAGCGTTGGCGTCAGGATCTTCATCGTGACGGCGTCAAAGATTCAGCGACGGCGTCTGGACGTGGCCGACTTATAGAGGATCTAGAATCATCCATGTGGCGACGACGTCATGACTACAAAGCAACGCCGTCGCACCGTTTTTACTATATATACAAAACCGATTTTAGGGTTTTAAGTGGGTAACTTTGTATAACTTTTGGGAGACGAACCCTAGTCGTTCTAGTAGCTTTTTAGGGCCTCAAACCCCTATTGTAACTACCTTCAATCTATGTTTTAATCAAGTAAGATTATTTATCATTAATCATTCAATATGTCTATATGTTGTTTGATTGATTCATGTTCTTGCTTTCTTTATAACATGCTAGGCTAAACCCTCCTTTATATTTACTTATGATTGCATGAAACTTAGGTTGTAGATCCTTTTGATGTTGCTTCTTGTTGATGGATGTGCGCGTTAGGCTCTAGAATACTAGCCATAAGATATTAAATTGGCATAGACGTCTAGGGAAACGTGAGTGTGTAGAAAGGATATCATCGGTAACAGTCTTCATACTACCTTACCCCTAATATGGTTGATCCCTCTTAAGATATTCCACATGCATTTAATATACTCTTAGGGGCCTTGTAATAGTCTTCATACTATTTTACTTGTGCGTTGCTTTAACAGAATATTAAATAAACGGCGGGTTCGTGTAATTCATTCATGACTTAGGAAATACTTACACAGATCATCACAAGTGTGAAAAAGCAACATCTAGGAGAAGCAATCCGAGGAGTAGTGCATGATTAGGTAAATACATTATTTTATCATAAAGTTATCACTGGTAATATAGATTATATTTAGTTTAATTATTAGTTAATCAAACCAACCACTCAAAACCATGATATTTACTTGCTTTCTAAAAAACATAAAAACACAAAAAGAATCTTCTCTCAACCCCTTAGAATTCTGTTAGACAGTGTTCGAGCCTTCCCAACCTATTCCCCTAGAGAACGATAACAACCCTCGAGTCTTGCCTATATTACACTACAACAGTTAGGTACTTTGCCTAGGGGATTATAAATCTTCCTGTGAAGTCTTCACAAACTCCGCATCAGATAACAACCCCCGAGTCTTGCCTATACTACACTACAACGGTTAGTTACACTGCCTAGGGAGTTGTAAAACTCTTTGTGAGTCGCAACACCCACATCAATCATTTTTTCATAAAAACTGAATAAACCCTTTTTACACCCAGCCGCCCACTTAACCTTTAAACAATCCCATTTTAATCTAAGCCACCCTAAACACTATCTTGAATCGTGATTTCTTGATAGCTCAGATATGTTTATTTGTATCACGATTTGGATCTAGGTTGTGGTATGACGTGAGTGTTTTGATTGTGAAGGTTTTGTGAGGATGTGGATATGTCATGGTTCATGAAAAAACCACAGATGTGGGTTTTGAAGATGATGGGGGTTTTTGTTTAGTTTGGGCAGTGAATGTTTTTTGTAGGGATTTGGGTTGTTTTGTGTTGTTACCGCCGGTTATTGTTGTTGTTGTTTATGTGGTAGTAACAGATTGAGGATTATGATTTTTGTGTTGTTGGGTATGGATTTTATGTTTGATGAGGGTTATTGTTGTATTTGTTTGATTCACAACAGTTAATCGTGTGAATTTTTTGTGCCGTGAGGTTTGATTTGGGTTGTGTTTTGTGTTTGTGATAGTGATGAATTTTGTGATGTGGATTTTGTGTGAATTTGGTTGCAGGGATTTGGTTTTGTTTGTGTTGCTGAGGATGAATTTGTTTGATTTTTGTTTTGTTATCATTTTGTTTTTGATGTGGATCTGTTGTTGTATGTGAATGTGTACTTTTCACGTTTAACTCTTTATTGATATAGATCAAAGAATTATATTCGGTTGTTGGCGGAACAACAACCGAGATTGAATGACAAATAAACTCTTCTAATATGAACCACAAGCTCGTTGTTGGCTTTGTGTATTCTAGGAGAGGATGTTCCTATCAACTAATACATTGTAGTATTATTTGTTTGTTTAGGAAATGCATAACTATCTATTTTATAACCTACACATATATAGATAAAGTTAAAGCTTCTAAGAGAAGCTTTACTAAAGTAAAGCCCATGTGGACTTTTCAACCATGTGCACTTTTCACCAAAGGACAAAAGCAAATACTCTGTAGTTATTTTAAGTATTTGCTTTTTAGCAGCTCTTGTACTTTTGTTTTCCTTTGCTTTTAGCTTTTAGGAAGTTCTCGTCAATATCTTCAGATTGTATTCTTTCAGAGATAGTTTTCAAGGAGTTATTAAGCTATTGCCAACACTTACTAACTTCATCATCCTGATCCTGGTCCTTTCTTCACTCGCTGAGATCCGCCTCAGGTTGTGATGAGTCTTTTCTTCAGACTCTGAAGAACTTCTCGAGGATGACTCGCTGAACATATTTTTGTTCAACGACTTGTTTTTCTACTTAGGATATTTTTCATACAAATCCTGTACAAGGGACAATTAGTCACTAAATTGGCCCAACAACAATGTTAAAGTATGAATATGGAATTATAAAGCATTAAGAATGATCAAAGAAAATATTTTGTCATGCATACTAGTTTAATTATTTCATAAACCCATGTAAGTTTGCTTACATCTCTACTAAACAAATGATTTTAAGTAAAAACATACTTAATAAATGGCTAGTTACGGTAGTGAATAAGACAAAATAGGATTAACCATAAATGGAAACAATCTTTCCATATTTAGCAAATCTTTCCATTTTAATGTTAAGAAATTTTGATCATAGAAGCTTGTACTAAATCAAATATTTAAGTACAATTAGGAGATTTTGTAAAGATTTTTGGTTAACCACAAAATGACAAAAACGGTTATGGCAGGCTACAGATCCACCGAATACAAAGACGGATCCGTCGATTCATGGCATCCAGATTTAAAATTCAGTTTTTCATTTCTATAAATAATGGCCATATGTTTTCATTTTAAACTACCTCTCTTGAATATCTTTCAAACTTCTCCCTAGCATATTTAGGTTAACATTTGCATTCATTCATTCTTTCACCATTATACTTGTTATATAATCCATTACAAGTGATCTAATCATTTCCACTCTCAAGTGAAGAACACAAAAAAGATCTCCAAACTTCAAGTGTTATTAGTTTAGTTTAGTTGTGTCATCACATTGTTGTGATATTTATTCACTATCATCTATTTGCTTATGTAATCATTGTTGTGTGATTGGTTAGTATTTTAGGCTTTAAAATACATAATGAAGTTTAGGTTGGTTCTACCTCGAAGTAGGACTCGATATTTAGCTTTGTACCAGAAAAAGTGTAAGCGGGTTGGGTTTTCAAGGAGTGGAGTAGGGCGAAGAGGAGCTTCGTATCTTTGGTTTGATCTTTCATCTATTTACTTACTTACATATTGTATTCGTTTATTTGTTTATTGCATTGATATCATATACATACTTGTATATATATTGAGTTCATATAAGAAAACAAATCTAAGTTTTAATTTTAAAATGGCAAAAACTATTCGTCCCTCCTTCTAGTTTTCCACAAATTCGTACTGATGATGTAACATGACAAGGAATTTGATGTAATAAAAGATAATAGGGTGTTTGGTATTTTAACCCGCTTTTTAACATGCAAACCTATTAATTGTCTAACATTGCAACAAAGAAAAAAATCGATATCTTAAATTAAGAAGAAAAAAAAACTAGTATTTTTAATTAAAATTGAACATGAATATCTTTTTATGTGATTTACCCTTAATATAAATAACTAATTTCAAATAAAATTTCATATTAGATTCTGAATACTTTTGAGTTTTCTTTTCTTTTCTCAAACAAAGGATAAATTCATTGTTTAGTTTTAAAACAAAATATTAATTTCCAATACTTTTGAGTTTCCTTTTTCTTAGCTAAATGCAAGCGTAGGAAAGATCTAGATCTAATCTAAAACTGGTGGATTGACATGTGAGCCGTTCTAGCTCAGTTGGTAGAGCGCGTGGCTTTTAACCACGTGGTCGTGGGTTCGAGTCCCACGGATGGCGATAATTTTTTTAAAATTTAATTCTTTTTCTAATATTTTTATGTTTTCTATTAGATTTAACAAAAGACAAGCCTTAAAAATAATAAAATAAATTCTTGTTCATAACACA
Source organism: Tanacetum coccineum (assembly GCA_026074375.1). NCBI lineage: Eukaryota > Viridiplantae > Streptophyta > Magnoliopsida > Asterales > Asteraceae > Tanacetum > Tanacetum coccineum. The sequence goes on along the minus strand of BQNB010001776.1, from coordinate 78,065 downwards.
TGATCTGGTCACACACACAGAGGAATCAATCATGGCTCAAATCCCCAATTTACAAAACGGTCCTATCAATTTCACTCCAATTAGGTTAATAATAACTTGTTTAATTTTAATTTTTAGGTATAATTGTCTCTTTATTTATTTATTTATTTATTAATTTACAGAGATCAGTCTCAGAAGGAGCTCATATCAATCCTAAAAAACGTAAGCTCAATTTGTTTAATTATGCGATTTTGTATAGTTTATTAAATTGAGGAAATTTCTATAGATACGAGGGAAGAAGTGTTTGGTACTTGATCCCAAGCTTGGCGGTTCATTGTCGTTGATCGTTCTCACTTCGCTTCTTAAGGCAAGTTAAACTTTACTTTCTGCTGTTTTAACGAGATTAAAGCTGCTGTATATGGTTATTGCGGTTTGTTATATTGGATAAATAGTTTCCACTAAGCAACTGCTTGTGAGCACTTAGTTATTTCTGCTTGTAACCTTTAGTTTTGGTTCTCCAGGCAAATGAGAACACTTGTAAATATAGGAAAGTTAATCTTAAAGCTCCATGGTAATCAATATATGTGCTATCGGCTAATGCTTTATGTTATTGTTATGCAACACACAGGAACATGGGGCTGAACTACATCATCTTAATGAGGATCCAATCGAGAGTACCTGTACAAAAGTGGTCTACCTTGTACAAACTCAGCTTCATTTGATGAAGTTGATATCTTCACATATTCGCAGTGATACCTCAAAAGGGCTTCAAAGAGAGTATTTTCTCTATTTTGTTCCTCGTCGTGCTGTTGCATGTGAAAAAGTAAGCTCTTTGAATAACTGAAAAATTTGTTCAACTCTAGTAATTAATCGGATGATCATTTATTTAATTAAATACTCAAAAAGCATTATTTGCTTTGCAGCTTCTTGAGGAAGAAAATGTTCATAATCTAATAACTATTGGGGAGTTCCCATTATACGCTATACCAGTAGATGAAGATATATTATCATTCGAACTCGATTTATCTTGTAAGGTATGTATCAATACATTCAAAAATTATAATTTTGGTCATCATGATTCGTCTATTCTTTATATTGTGTGTTTGGTTTGCATCTTAACAGGAATTTCTTACCGATGGGGATACAACCTCTCTTTGGCATGTTGCCAAAGCGATTCACAAGCTTGAGGTTTAATTGATTTGCATGCACATTATCTCTCTTTATATTGATGTTATATAATCGTTGAGACTCATGTGTCTTGCAGTTTGCTTATGGTCTGATACCAAATGTGAGGGCAAAAGGGAAAGCGTCTGTACGTGTTGCTGACATGCTTAACCGTATGCAAGATGAAGAGCCCGTCAACTCAACTGATGTAATTTTGGATTATAATTACAACCTTTTGTTTTTAGTAGTAATTATACAATGATATTATATACTATGTAAAATCATCCTCACCCTTTCTTTCTCTAACTACAGACGGACGTCCCTGAGATAAATACCGTTATAATTATCGACAGAGAGGTAAAATCTGATTTCTGGGAGCAGGGTTTATTCCTTACTGGCATGCTTTTTGTATGCAACTTATAAGAAAATACATCTGAGTAATCTGATTTATTTCACAAGATGCAACTGATAGTAAAAGACATATGAGTAGTCTGATTTATTTCGTTAGAAAAAGTCTATAAACTTTGTGATAGATAAAAAAAACACATTTGATATATGAAAAGTATTTGAGGGGTTTTCAGAATAAGATTGCCATTGCCTTTAAAAAAAAGAAAGAATAAGATTGCCATTAAATATAAGAATTGTAAGCCCTCTGTAGCTGTATGAGCTCCTCTAGGTGTTTGTATAGTGGATTGTCAGTATTTATGGTATGCTCAATTGACATTTAGGAGATAAGTCTGTTAATTAGCTGTGTGGATTCATTTGCTGAAATAGCCGGATAGATGAGGTTTACAAAACTAGTAGAAATGACTAGTTTTAAGAAATTTAACAACTTTTTGCAGTTGAAATAAGACCCTGTATATATCATCGGAGGACAAAGGTGTTTTTACGCCGTGGAATATCCAATAGCCTCTGTAGCATTTGAAAACTAACAACATGATAAAATAATAGAGCTGTGGACCTCTTTCTACATCTTTTTTCTTGCAGAATTACTATTATGAACTAAATCGAGGGTCACATTTACATTGCGTGTAATTACATAAATTTGATACGAACCTATCCCATACTAAGCTCGTATCGGTTCATAAGTCCAAGTGTAGAACTCACTCAAAAAGCTAGCTTGTTTGAGGAGGGGACACCTAGACATTATAAACCATCAACCAATCCCATACTTGGCCGATGTGGGATCATAACAAAATTATGTAGGACAATAGGAAGTATCTTGTTGCTGACATACCATAATTTATGCATGTGTGCTAAATGCTTGTTTTATTGTGCTGTTGCATTGCAGTTGGATATGATTACTCCTATGTGTTGTCAATTGACATATGAAGGGCTTCTGGACGAGGTAAAGGCAATATAGTCTTGTACTGACTGAAGTACAGTGCTCACATTATATCTATGACACCAAACTTGACATTTTTTAGGATGGCTTTTCACATTTCATGAGCCATGATAATATCTTAAGCCCGAACTGCTTTATTTCTAATATTTAAGGAAACTCCCCCCAAAAAAATATACAAATTATCAAAATTTACTTTGTTTATGAGACATGTAACCCCCCTATCTTTTACACTCAGTTCTCGAGTTTATTATTTAAGGAATGGAAAAGGATGGGAAGGGAAATTAAAAAATATTTGTGTTCTTAAGTTTTTTTTAAGAAGGAACAATAAAGGACAGGAAAGGGAGAGGGAGGAAAGTCATTAGCTTTTTTGTATAGATTTGTTCCTCCCAATATTGGGGGGATTAGGAAGGAAAGTAAGCACTAAAATCATAAGCTTGTGTAAAATTACAATTATATCTTTATTTATTTTTGCAAATATTATACGTAGTAACTGACTGAATAAATCAAACTGACATATATAAGATCGTGATGCTAGGCCTTTTTTTGATGATGAGGATTGATGGACATTTATATAATTTTAAATTGCAACCACAGTTCCAAATCAATTTCCGATGTATTTCACTTTGTTTTGATTATTTGTCACAAGTCTGAATCAATGTCTAATGTATTTAATATCTGTTTTGATTATTTGTCACTACAACAAGTTTGAATCAAATTATGATGTATTTAATATTTGTTTTGATCATTTGTCACAACAAGAAGTCTGCTCAAAACCGATATTGATTTGTTCACGGTGTGTGTGAAATTTAGTTTTTAGGGTGTATTTGTAATTTTGTTAGCTTTCATGTTCTTTCCTTTTTATTTAAACAAACAAACTCGAGAACACAAATTGTATTAACCACTTTCTTCACAATGTCATTCCTTACTTTACCCTTCTCATCTCATCCCCTTCCATTCTTTAAAATTTAGACTCGAGAACAGAGCGTTAGAATTAATTATGTTTTCCTTTCTGGCTCATTTGGGTCAGATTTGACGGACCATGCACTTTTTACTTGTAAGCACAATCAAAGGGTACAACCGTACAAGTTCTTGCTATTCTCTTTAAACCCATCTTTCATTTTCCAGTTTTTACACATCAATAATGGGGCTGTTGAGATAGATGCATCAATCATGGACGCTAACGAAAAAGATGGGAAAAAGAAGAAGGTTCCTCTCAATTCAACGTATGCACTACTCTATTCTTATATTGCTCAGTTAACACCTATCCGTATTTGCTCAATGGTGATTTTGTTTTATTACCAGCTTTTAGTGTAGCTTTTGACGCTTTTTCCTATTGCTTATACTTTTTTATTATTTGATCTTAATTCAGTGACAAGCTGTTCAGGGAGACTCGGGATCTTAACTTTGAAGTTGTTGTCCAGGTTGATCTATATTAAACATCATGTATATGTTTTTTAATGCAATTTCAGTTTTATGTATGCATGTAACACATGTGCAGTTTAGTCTAAAACTCTAAGTATCCTTCTACACTTTAATAATATTGAGCTTAGCTGTCCTCTCTTAGTTGCTATCTGCAGTATGATTGCAGGTTCTACGTCAAAAAGCAACATCCATGAAGCAGGACTATACAGAGATGCAATCTACTGTAAGTCAATATTCTTTTGTTCTCATAAATACTCAAAATAAGATCCAATTCAGAGAATTAAATGGTTCGTCTGATCTCAGAATCAAACAGTTTCTGAATTGAAGGACTTTGTCAAAAAGCTGAACTCATTGCCTGAAATGACTGTATGTGCCTTCTCTGACTCTTATTTCCAACACATGTGGTTTAGAATAAAGTTCTAGGATGTAATACCGTTTATTGTTTTTTTAGAGGCACATTAATCTTGCTCAGCACTTATCTGCTCTTACTTCAAAACCTTCATTTGCTGGACGACTTGACATGGAGCAGACTATTCTGGAGGCCGAGAGCTATGATATGTAAGATTAAATAACATTTATTCTTCTTGAACATTTATGATTATTTATTTCTGTTGAGCATTCAAATATTGTGTGGCAGGCCATTAAAATTTTATACTTTGTGTTTACAGATGCTTCGATTACATCGAAGAGATGATTCATAAGCAAGAGCCGCTTGTCAGTGTCCTACGGCTTCTTATCTTACTTTCAGTTACCAATGCTGGGTTACCAAAAAGGAACTTTGACTATATAAGGTAAGGATAACACAGATTATATAGATTCATCGTATTCATACTCTCAAGTCTAGAGGAGGCACAATGGGGGTGGGCGTTTGGGTAACCAGTCTAAACAGGTAATTCCTTGACATGGTCTGGAAAGAGCCGGGTCAAGTAGATCTGAAACACATGTAAATTTTTATAGATATTTTGTGTTAAGTGTGATAACTATATTTTTACAGTAATAATCCAATATTTTTGTTTGTCATAAATATACACATTGACCAACTTGTAATCCGTTTGATCAGGTTCCATATTCGATTTTTTTTATTCTTCTCATTTTGCCCATTAGAGATTTAGAGATAAAACATAAAATTGCCAACTTCTATTATTTTTCACTTCCACAGTTCCACTATGTGACGAAATAATTAACTTTCTTTATAATTGTTGCTATCCTGTATTAGGCGAGAGATTCTTCACAGCTATGGATTTGAGCATATAGCTACTCTTAATAATTTGGAAAAAGCTGGGTTGGTTAGGAAGCAGGTTCGCATATCTTACTGAACCCACTCTAATTTGAACAAAATAGTCAAATAATTTACACTTGTGTCCTGCGCAGGAGGGAAAAAGCAACTGGCCGACCATCAAACGTGCTCTTCAACTTATAGTGGAGGATACTGATACTACCAAGTAATTTATTTATTTGGTCACTATGGATTAATTGGTGGTTTTCCTCAATCAGTCATTACCAAACACATAAGTTTTAAAGTGGTGATTAGTTCTCGGTGTAATATTTGATTGCAATTGACCTATAGTACCTCTTTTTTATGGCAGTCCCAAAGATGTTTCATATGTTTTCTCTGGATATGCTCCTCTTAGTATTCGCCTGATTCAGCATGCAATTCGCTCAGGATGGTGAGCTTAATCTCTTGTCTGACTCTTTTCTCTGCGTTTCCGCAAATTCGGCTATAGGTTGGGGTGTACAGTGGTCATTACTAGTACGGGTTCGGTTACCCGCAAACACTTTTTTGTCCTTTTCTAAAATTTATCGATTTATTAATATGTCAGCTATGATTACAGAAAATTATTACAGTAATAAGTTAATAGTCGATCTATGAATACGAATGGTTCAGGAGGTTGTATGCACTAAAAAATGGCATTGGGCGACTCCCAAACCGGTTCCGACTCGTTTTCCTTTTAGCTTGCTATCTTATTTGACCCATTGAGATTATACATAATCCAGTTCGACCCATGCATAAGTAAATGGGTTTAAATAGCGACTTCTGTTTTAAGTGGTGGCAGATATGTTGTATAAGTTTAATGGGCTGGTTTTTTTATCCTCATATATGTAGCACATTCGCTGGCAGCCTATTTTTAATTTTTTTTTTTTTTTAACTTTTTATCTCTGAACATTACATTATATCAACATGTATGATATGATATTTCAGGCGTCCTCTTGAAGAAATATTGAAGCTGTTGCCTGGCACACATACAGAGTCAAAGAGGGTTCGTAGTTTTTTGGCTTGTCTGTATCTTCTTATATACATATGCCTTTATTTGTTATCTGTTTTTTGGTTTTATAATATATATTATAATTATCCAACTTGCTTGACAACATTGCAACAGAGTGCATTTGCGAACGCGAACAATCCATCATCTGATCCAGGAAGTTTACACATGGACAAGTACTTTTTCTGTAATACCTCATCCTTAATTACCAAATAAATCACATGATACTGATATTTTTTTCATATAAAATTGAATATATTTCAGACCTCAAGACGGGAGGCGTTCTCTTGTTCTAGTTGTCTTTGTCGGAGGGGTAACATTTGCAGAGATTTCTGCACTCCGATTCCTCAGCTCTCAGGTACTGTATTATCAACTGATGACCTGTCTATTTTTATTTTTTTTAGAATTAGCTAGTTTACCATGTATGATAACTATATTATGTTTCTTAATCATCTATTTTCTCTAATAACAGTCTTCATGAGTTGAATTGTTCTAATGATGTTATTCACCATAGATATTTCCTTTGATTTTAATCTTGATGTATCTTGTTACTTGCAGGAAGGGATGGCTTATGACATTATCATAGGGACAACAAATATAATCAACGGCAATACCTTAACTGAAACCTTCATGGGGAACATGGGTTGACTCGTTTGATGTGTTTTCTTGCTTGATGTTTGCATTTTTCACTTTGTACCAAGACCATTGGGGATCATAGCTGGCATCAAGAGATCATGACCTGTGCCCATATTAACATCGTCTCTGATCCATGACCTTGGGGTACATTTGGCTCCATATCGTTTATGCAACTCTTTATGTTTATGCTTGTTGAGGGTTCTTTGTTTTTCATTTTAATCTTATTGGCCGTCTCGTTTACAAGTTTGTGAGTTTACAATACCACTTTATTTGGCGAATTTACAGTTAACTTTATTTGACCAGTGATTTTGTACCTGCCTAAGACACATCATTTGATCTTTTTTTTTTTTAAATAAGGAACTGCTTTAAGTTATAGAAGTACGTCTTGTGTATTCAAGTGACTGAAATTTGCTCAGTTTCGAGTTCAATGGGAGAGCTAAATGAAATGGCGTGTAATTTTATTGGTCTATGGTTGTATAGTCTTATTACATATTGCATATTACTAGTAAATAATATCGCGTGGTTTGCTGTAAAACTTCCACTTTTGTGAAAATATGTTTTACCTGTTGATTGATTATATTGGTAGCTCACCAAACCCATCAACAAGGGAGAATTTCCCATGAAGGAAAAGATTTGTTTTACAAAATGATTATAGGATTGAGATTCTTTAATGTTCATATAAACTTTATCGGTAATTCACAAACATAACAGTGAGGCTTACTGAGAGACTTGATTTACTTTATTTTTGTGAGATAATTTTAACGGTAAAATTCATATAAACTTTAAAGCATCTCAATTCATGATTATATTGGTAGTTGTATACGATACTGTTTTACTACAGTAATAATGATTTGTTTTAGTGTCAATGAAGTTGAGGCTTTTGCGTTTTTTACTCCGACACTAAACATCCGTCTAAATATGATTTCACATACGTTTAACCAATTTATTAAGTTTATCATAATTAAATATGGAAACTAGCTTTGTTTGCTAAAACAAAAACTAAAGTAAAATAAAAATGTATTATTGAAGATACAAGCAATTAATGCGTGTCTGAAAAGCTTAAACATGATCATTAGATTTACTCTTTTTGTTTTAAGTATCATAAGGTTACATTTAACGATTTTCAATAAAAAAAACATTATGTTTTAAGTATCATTAGATTTACTCTTTTTGCAAATTTAAAATTATAAATATTACAAAATAATACCATATTACTAAATTTGAACCATCTCTTGGAGGAGTTCCTCTCTAAGTACAAATGACTTTCATGATTTTATTTCGTGTGGTTGAAGTTTGAAACCACGCAACCACTCAAGGTGGCCTAGTGGCAAAGTGAGTTGTGACTGTTACTCTAAATGTGTGCTCTCAAGTTCAATTTCTGCTAGGTGCAAACAACTTTGAATTGGCCACGCCAACTTTCTGAAAAGGGAGGGCTTTACCTGGTTTGAGTTTGTGTGGTGGTGGGTTCAAACCTCGTGGATTAGTCGACCAAAACGTCAGAAACCATGATTACCAAAAAAAAAAAATTGAAACCACGCAAGACGTCAAAGCCGTTCGTTTAGTTGGTCAATACTAGCATTACGGCATTCTTTCACCGCAAATGCCTAGTTGAGTGGGTGGCTTTCGAAGAGGGTGCAACTCTTGGTTAAAGATCACTACAACACGTGCTCATTGGTGACGAGTCTTTGAAAAGTGTCGGTCGACACCTAGAAAAGATGCACGGAGTCACGATCTTCCCGCCAACTTAAGCCTTAAAAAGAACTGGTCGATACTTAATTTGGAAATCGTTTTTTCAAATCCAAGATATGATAACATTCTTGCTATAAGTCTGGTTGCACTAACTAGTCACACGATATGCTTCCTACGAAGGTCCACTGCAAAGCATGAAACAACCAAATTGTGCATCATCCACTTGTGCAGACTACCGAATCAAAAGAAAAATAATTTACATGTGCGAGTGTTGTGAGAGTTTTTGATATATGTTTGCATATTAATAGGGCATATATAAATGGTATAAAAAGTTGTAACCATTATAAGAGTAAAAGTAATAACAGAAACAAAATGATGCAACGTTGACATGAAGATATTAAATATATAATAAATGCACAAATCTTTATTAATGAAAATAAACCAAGACAACTTAAAATATAGAAATGTGAATGCTTAAAGCCTTAAAACTAAAATTAAATAATTAATCTCAGGGGACGAAACTTGAACGTTTTTTATGAAAGGGCGAATTTAAAAACTATTTATTTTAAGGGGGGGGGGAGATATACGCTAAAATGAAATTTTTGTATAAAAAATACTAAAATTATATATAAAAAGGTTATAAAATATACATATGGTCGAAAATTTTGAGGAGACCACAACCCCCTCAGTCCCTTCTAACTTCCGTCCTGATTAATCTTAAAACAACATATACGACAAATAAAAATATAGATGAATGTAAAAAAAATAGAAATAAAAAACATCGTTTACCCCGTATTAGCGACCAGTTCTTTCTTGGCGCCACTATTGGCTTTCCCATAATAATTACATATAAAAAGTCAAACCTCTTTTATACTTTTTCTTCATCCAACACTCACAACTAAAAACACTCAGAAATGGCAAATCAAGAAAGTAGTGAGTTACTGAGTCAACTCGTTGACTTAGTAAGACAATTTTCAAACTTACCCGAGTGTAGAAATGTTGTAAGAGAGATGTATGTGAATCTTGTGAGAAGAGTTAAGCTTTTGAGTCCTTTGTTTGAGGAGCTCAAAGATAGTGATCAAAAGCTTGATGATTATGATGTTCAAGGGTTTAACTGTTTGAAAAATAGTTTGTTTTTTGGTTTTGAGGTTGTGAATTCAGTTAATCAAGGAAGTAAAACATTTCAGGTAGTACTTTTTTCTTTTTTTTGCTGAGATATATAATTGCAAGTTTTCGGCTTTTATATGTTATTTCGGCTTTTGGTTTGTTTGGTTTTCTGGTTATTGGGGGGTGTTTAGTATTGTATTTGGAAGTGATAATGTGATATGGGATTATTAGGATTAGATAATTACAAATATGGTGTTTGAATTTGCTTTTGTTATTTAAATCACTTGCGCGCGTGTTGGAGAAATTCTGATTATTGATGATCTTACTTGTAAAGTTACCCCTATATATTTAGATTATACTAGAATTAGTTTTGTTGCGGCTTCTCCAGTAAGGATTATCCAAAATTGCTTATTCGATCCTAATCAATTAGATAATCAGAATTAATTTCTTCATAGTCAAACGCCAGGAACTGATTTCTGCGACTTGAAACGCGATAATCAATTACACGCTTTCAAACTTTTTGCCAAACACCCAAAACGCCACTTGAACTAGAGGTTGTTGTAGTTTTTAAAGATCCTTTGGACATACTATCCTTAAAGCTTATTCGTTGGTTTTGTCTGTTTCAAAAACATCTCCTTTCATGTTTTGGCATGCTAATATAGAGGACTGTGATTATTATCACATGTTGTTCTTATCCTTGTAACTCAAGCAATTCTCAACTTTTTTTGTAAAGAGAAATCAAAATTTGGGGTATAACTAATAAGGAAAAGATACTATAGATTAAAAGTGGTTGGTTTGAAAATTACAGTTAAATTAACACAGTTGTTGAGTTTAGACATTTGTGCTTGTGATCAATTATGCTAACCTATATGAAGTTTTAAATGTCACAGGCCCTGCATCTTGATAAAACCATTGAGAAGTTTCATGCAGCAACGAGTCAGATTGAAGAGGCATTATGCAAAATTCATTATGATAGATTCGATATACCTCAAGAAGTGCAAGAACAGGTAAGTATGATGGGATAAATCTTAATCCATATGGGAACTCTTTGGTGGTTTTTTGCATTGCATTTTGAAAGCAGTCATATCATTGTTGCTTTTAAAGTCATCGATAATGAGTTTCTTGTGTTTCCAAATAGCGGAACTGATTTTACGGCTATCACAACTTAAACAACATAATCACATCCGAAAACTATCTTGTACAACCCATTATAGACTTAAATAGTTATATCTTATCCTCTGAGTCTAGTTATTCATGATACGATCCTGGAATAATTAATAATTAATTATGGAATAGATATTAAATAAGTATTAAAATAGTTTTAATTATTTAATAGATATCTTTTATTTAGGAAAAGATTAGGATCCGACTTGTTCTACAAGAATAGGATTATTATAAATAGAGGATTAGGATTTTAATTCTTATTATGTTGAATAATATGAATGGTTTAGTGATTTAATATCATTATTGGGAGAGAGATCGGCCTCTCGAAAGTTGATCACCTATCTTTATTTATCGTCATTTTCTTCTATCAATTCTATTATCGTTCCGGTTCGTATCAATTGGTATCAGAGAAAAAAAACTATTTGTCGCCTACTATTCATCCGATACTGTTCATCGGATACTGTTCATCGGATACTGTTCATCAGAAGTCATGTCTAACAAAAAAGTTTCAGAATTGGATGTTGAATTCTTCGAGTATAAGGCAGAAGCAAAAGCAAGAATGGATGCTTTGGAGAAGAAGATTGACGACGGTATTGGAAAGTTAGAAGCGAGTATCAAAGCTATGAAGGAAGAATGGGATGCGAAGTTTGAGGAACTTAAGCAACTGATCTTGGGTACGGCTCCATCACAATTAACACATGTGGATCATGTGCCTCAAATTACCAAGGTAGCTGCAAAGACGGCCCCGTATGTACCATCAATACGGCGAGCTTATGATAATATTGGGTTGGAATTGCATAATTCTAACGCTGAATCAAGCACTATTATGGGAAAAAACTTGAGGCCTAAGTATTGGGATGTGGAAGGATCGAACAAACTCGATCCAGGGACAACGAATGACATGAATGGTGAGCGACTTAAGCCGCGTACTGTGTCCTATTTGTTGAAGGAATGCAACCTACAGGTTTTGGACGGGAATTCGGGGTGGATCCGCAAGCGGCGATTGATAGGGAGATGCAACACATGGGTGAACAAATTTTTGGTGCAGGGCTGGAACTTATTGTTGGGTTTGATTTAAGGGCTTTTGAGGGGCTTAATTGTGATCTAGGGAAGGGAGAAGAAAGAATAACTTGGAATCCAGGGATCAAACACCATCCTCCTCGACATATCTTACAAGTTTGCTATTGGCCGATTTTACACTACAAGGGAAATCAAAGACAAAGTTGGGATCCCGGAATCATGTGGCTCAAGATTTTAAAGGAACACCTTGAGGACAAGGTGTTTTTGAGGGGCGGAGTAATGATACGATCCTGGAATAATTAATAATTAATTATGGAATATATATTAAATAAGTATTAAAATAGTTTTAATTATTTAATAGATATCTTTTATTTAGGAAAAGATTAGGATCCGACTTGTTCTACAAGAATAGGATTATTATAAATAGAGGATTAGGATTTTAATTCTTATTATGTTGAATAATATGAATGATTTAGTGATTTAATATCATTATTGGGAGAGATCGGCCTCTCGAAAGTTGATCACCTATCTTTATTTATCGTTATTTTCTTCTATCAATTCTATTATCGTTCCAGTTCGTATCAATTCAATATCACATAATCACTTTCCGTATGATCTTTTAGATACAGCTTGTGCATTCACAATTCAAAAGAGCGAAAGGACAAGTAGAGTCTCCTGATTTACAGCTTCAAACTGATTTAGCCATGATGAAAAGTGGAAAAGAACCTGACGCAGAAATGGTTAAAAGACTATCAGAAAAACTGCATCTTACGACTATTAATGATCTAAGGAGGGAGTCACTTGCGATTCATGATTTGGTCATATCAACTGGCGGGGATCTTGAAAATAGTTTTGAGACAATGTCGTTTATTCTTAAGAAGATAAATGATTTTGTGATGCTGGGAAATCCCCAACTTGATAATTCTGATAGTGCAAAGGGGTTTATAAGGCATAGATCTCCTGTTATTCCAGATGATTTTCGATGCCCCATATCTCTTGAATTGATGAAAGATCCTGTGATTGTTTCTACTGGTCAGGTATGTTAGCTGGTCATTTCTTATGTTTATGTGCTAAAAAATAAGTTATTGATAGATAAGATTATTAGTATCGAACTCTGACATGGTAAGGCCAACATGACTACATTGTTTGAAAAATGCATATACCTTTATGCGTACATGAATAAACGCTTTCCCTGCGTGTGAAATTGGATCATGGCCTGCTTAGCTTGGAAAAATCAAACTCAAGACAACATTCAGCCTGACCGAAATCCTACTAAGGCTGGTTAAAAGCCTGGTCTTGGACCATGCCCAGTTATTACCTTATAGGATTGGTTAGACACGAATGTTTGGTCCATTGAGCTCACTATGCAACATTATATATACCAAGTACTGTAATATATAAGTATTGATTTTCATAAACTAAACAAGTAAACGGACGAGGTTGTCCCTGGGGAGGGCAAGTCTTTGACTAACCGGGTTAGATGTTCGCGCCCTAACCGGGTATACCCGTGACGGTTTCCGAACCCTTTCCCTGGCCACCCCCAAGATGTTGACCTAGTGAGGCTCGAACCTCAGACCTCTTGTAAGGACATCACAATGCCTGACCACTAGGGAACTAGGCCACCTTGGTGGTGGCTTAATTCTTGTAAGCTAGTTTGATTAAAGAATTAATAATAACAGACCTGGTTGGAACTAGTTGGGAGTTGGGACTGTTGGGCTTACATCAATGCATCTTTTCAAGTGAAAGAACTAGTTCTTCTATGACTAGACCTGAAACAATTTTTTCACTATAGCCTTGGCGCCTTTTTGGTATGTACAGGCTCTAATTAAATTAGGATCAATCTCATGGTCTCTAATTGAATAAGGATCATTCTTTTTCACTATATTGCAGACATATGAAAGGTCTTGTATTCAAAAGTGGCTAGATGCCGGACACAAAACCTGCCCCAAAACTCAGCAGACTTTGCTACACACGGCCTTAACACCCAACTATGTATTAAAGAGTCTAATTGCTTTATGGTGCGAGAGTAACGGCATAGAGCTGAGAAAATCACAAGGAACCTCCAAAACCATGAAAACTGGTTCAGAATGTGATCAAACCGCAATCCACACATTACTTGAAAAACTCACAAATGGGAACTCAGATGATCAACGAGCAGCTGTCGGTGAACTTCGATTACTAGCAAAAAGAAACACTGACAACAGAATATGCATTGCTGAATCTGGTGCCATACCTCTTTTAGTAGAGTTATTATCTTCACGAGATAGCAGAACACAAGAACACGCAGTCACTGCACTTTTGAATTTGTCAATACATGAAGCCAATAAAGGAATCATTGTGAGCGTCGGAGCGATACCCGAGATAGTAGAGGTCTTGAAGAATGGAAGTATGGAGGCGCGAGAAAATGCAGCTGCAACCCTTTTTAGTTTGTCAGCAGTTGATGAAAATAAAGTGGCTATTGGAGCTGCTGGTGCTATAACTCCACTGATTGAGTTACTACAAAACGGGACTCCCAGAGGGAAAAAAGATGCCGCTACCGCCATTTTTAACCTCTGTATTTATCAAGGAAACAAGGTGAGAGCCGTACGTGCAGGAGTCGTGACTCCATTAATGAATTTGGTTAAGGATGCTAGTGGTGGAATGATGGACGAATCTTTAGCGATTTTGGCAATAATTGCTGGTCATCGTGAAGGGAAGGTAGCAATTGCTCAAGCAGACCCCATCCCAGTTTTGGTTGAGGTGGTTCGGACTGGATCACCAAGGAACCGAGAAAATGGGGTGGCGATTTTGTGGTGGGTGTGTGCAGGTGATATTGAGTGTTTACAGATTATGAAAGAAGTTGGAGGGGAGGAGGTGTTGAGAGAATTGTCTGAGAATGGAACAGATAGAGCCAAGCGCAAGGCCAGAAGTGTGTTGGAACTTATACAGAGAGTCCAGATTGCTGAACCCGTGGTTAACTTATAACATATTGGTAACAAACCCACGGGCTTAGAGCACGTTTATATTTACGTGTATGTATATATGTAAAAAAAAAAATACTGTAGAATATTAGCGGTTCGTGATTCTGAAGTGCTTTTATAAGTTTTGATTTATGACAAAATATATCTAGATGCTTCAGTTGTAAAAAACGATGGTTGATAAGAGTTCATATATATGAGCGTTTGGTAAAAAGATGCGTGTTTTGCCGAGTTGTGATTCAGGTACGACGAGACTTAGGAAATATTACCGTCTTCATAAAAAGGAGTTGCTTTTTTGTTAACAGTATAAGACCTTTATATCGATTAGTCCTCATCGTTTATATATTAAATTGAAATTGAAATGCTACTAGGCTTGACGCCACATATGTGGACGATTTCACCCAATACGTTGTTTTTTTGGTTCATGTGACATTATTATGTCATTTGTTTTGGTTAGTTTCTGCTTGCATACTAGCAGTTCAAGTTTAGATGGTGTTGTAACTGTTGCATTTCTTTGGTGAACGTTCAACTTTGTTAAAACATCAAGACAGATAACTAAAAAAAAGAAAAAGAAAAAACAGATAACTATATAAACTTGTTTAACTGAAATGTAGGGGTGAGCAGAAAAAACCGAAAACCGAAATCAAACAGAACCAAAAACAACCAAGCCGAACTAATAACCCAACTGAATTTGTCAAAACCGAACCGAATCGAACTACAAATTCGATTTTCAGGTTGGATATGAATTTGGCAATCTGAATCGAAAACCGAATTTATATATATATCCATTTAAAATTTTATCATAATATAAAAAACACTTTTTATGTTTGATATAATTTTTTTCTCCTAAATATTTATTTAATTTTTTTTTTAAATAAATAGTGTTTTTTGGGTCAACCCGAAAACCAAACCGAATTTAAATTCGGTTTTCGAGTTAACCCTAAATTTTTTTTAACCGAACGACCCGATGTTCCTTATTATTAGCATGAAAATGGGAGTGTGTGACCATACATGTTGCCTTTGTTTTCTTGATATAAAGTGACGTGAATATGTCACAATTGACAATCAACAAAACAAATAACAATAAACCACGTCGAGTTGCTTCTAAGCATTGATGTTATTTTTCTTGTTTTTATGTTGCCATTCGGAGTTATGCTACCACCATTTACATTGCATTGTAATTGTTCGCTGACGATATACAATGCGAGTCTGCATCAATCCTGGGGTCATTACGTACGAGGCTCAATAGAGCACGTAAATACCTTTTAAGGACAGGAAATGTCTTTCCGTGCATGGCTCTTTATCATTTACGAGTTTGTGTCGTATAGAGAAGACAAGAAGCTGAATGGAAGTTTTAGCAACAACATTTTTATTGAAATGTCGATATAGGGGCTGCTACCACAAGTATTGTAATCTAAAACTAGAAGGCTGTGGTCACTAATTAAGAGTCTCGACTCCACAGGTTTCATTTCTGTTACTTTGCGCTCTAATTATCAGGTTTCGTTAATTTATTGCTAAAGTATTGAAACATGCTAAATTATGACAAGAGACAAACTAATTCCAACATGTGTGGCACGTGCCACAGGTGGCCAAGGCATAGCTCCGCCCCTGTTAGAGACCCACAACCCAGAAACATATAAACTCCCATCCTAGACATTTCCAGCGACTGTCATTTGTTTGGACATCACGATTAAAAAGGACAACCATCTACATGACATTGTTTTGAGCTTAATTTTTGTATATACAGTACTTTTCTTTTATAACCATAGTACGATCAACTGAAACAAAATCCACGCTAAGGTGAACTTTCCAATGACATGGAATATGAGAGGATAGCAACAAATAAACTGCAGGCACATGGACCTATGATTGGCTAAAAGTCAAACATTTGCAATTCACACAATACGAGCTAAAACATGGTTTGTGTGTTCTACTCTTATGGTGCAACTAGGTTTAGGTTAAAGCATATAAAGTTCCGAGGAAAGTTATCCCGCATTATTTACAAACAAAGGAACCACGCACATTGCCGCTACACGTTATATGGAAGAAACCAGAGATTTAGGCCCTCTTGGAGTTTCAGAAAGTGAGCCATCCATCCACCTCTTTAGCATTTCCAGAGCAGCCTTGGGTTGATCCATAGGAACCATATGACCAGCATCATGAACCTGTTTTGACATTGCAACACACCCATCAATGTCATGTTACTCGATTCCATATTAGAAACTAGAAAGCCAAATAAAAAGAGTTCCAATACTAGCGAGGATACAATTTGAATATGGAAGCATTACTTCAAGATTTAGAAAGTTAAATTTGATCTTTTGTGACTTGAGATGGAAGGGGTACAGCATTACTTGATAGATTTTTTGAATTATGCACACGTTATTCTTACCTCTATTACTTGAATAAAACTTGATCCGGAAATCTCAAAAGAGAAATGGTAAACAATATAACGTTAAGACAACAACAACAACATACCCAATCCCGCTGTAGCGAGGTATGAGGAGGTGAAATGTAGACAGATCCTACCCTTACCTCCGGGATAAACCCGGAAGTAAAGAGACTGCTTCCAGGGGACCTCCGGCCAATACCTCTTTAAATGCATTACTAGTTATAAGTCCCGTGCACGCACGGGGATTTATCTAAAAAAATTTAGTTGGTGTATTATTGTTGATTAAAATGCAACAAATTAACGTATCCGTATTTAATTCTTTAACGTACAATAGTCGTTAACGTATAATATCCTCAGGTGTGTACGTGTGCATAATGGTATTGCTCAAGGAAAGAGAACGAAAACAAAGCAAAAGCAAAGGCAAGGGATCGACCCAAACATAAGACACAGAACAAGCATACAAGCAAACATCATAAACCCCAAGGAAATAACGAAAGCAAGCAAGCATACAAGCACGAAAGAGACACCAAAAACAAGCAAACACCCAAAGGAGCAGAAACACATACATAGACAAAAAAGGATCCCCCAAAGAGGCCACAACACAAACAAAAAACAACAAAGCAAACAAGGCAGGCCGCAAACGACAAGAGCACAGAGGGGCAGCACAAGCAAAGCAAAGGGCCTAAGGACGGAACCATGACAAAAGGGAAAGCTAGGGGAAACTAAAAGCCTAAAAGAAAAGCCGCCTAAGAGAAAGCTAAGGGGAGCTAAATCCAAGGGCAAAGCAAAAAAAGGGGGGAAAGGGGGCTCCTAACCGCCTAACGGGCGACTAGCCTACAAGAGAAACTAAAGGGAGCAAAACCTAAGGGCAACGCAAAAGGGGAAAAAGGGGGCTCCTAGGCGCTTAAAGGCACACTAGCTATGATACGCAAGAACCTAAAACACACAAGGCAACGCTACTACGAAGCTCCTACAAACCTAAAACGCAAGACCTAATCGAAGTACTAAAACTCCTACCCGCTAGTCCTAATTCTATCTCTCCACGCGTTCCTATCAGAGGTCATGTCCTCGGACAAGAGAAGCTCTTTCATGTCCTGCTTAAGTCTATCTTCCCATCTAAGTTTAGGTCTACCCCTTATCCTCGAGCCGTCGACTAACAGAGCTTCAACTCTCCTAACCGGCGCAGTTTGTGGTCTCCTCTTGACATGCCCAAACCATCTCAACCTTCCTTCCCTCATCTTGTCGATTAAGACTTTCCGGATATTAATTTTCCCTTTTTACACTAAACTTATATAATCTAGTGACACACAGTTTATAATATATGGTTATCCATCTAAAGTATCTAGGTCTACCTTCCAAAAATACAGTAACATGGACCCAAACTAGGCCATCAATTATTTAGATATTTAGGCAATTACGACATAAGATCTTCCAGAGAAAGAATATTGCAAGTGCAGCGTATATATGACGATCCAGAGGAATCATCATGCCTCTGACAGGAATATATAAGTAGGTTTTGCATCATGATGTCATACAACCGTGATGTGAGGTAATTTTGTTTTATGTGGGAGTGTAAAGGTTGGGTTAATTTAAATCGAAGGGACAACTGCACACAATTTGAGCTAGAACTACGATTATAACATGCGCTGACTGAGCATCATAATGACACCACGGGTGATACTAACATCCTGCTCAAATATCGGGTAGAAGGGTGTGCAATAAAAGCATAACTTGCTTATTGTTTTTTTCTTTAACTTGCTGGTGGACAGAAATTTGAAAGAGAAAACTATGATAGATTTAATGACACAAGCCGACATGACCTATCAATAATTTGGTCGAAATTTACCATGTTAACCTCTTATCCTAAAAGCGCGTGAGAAATCATCGAAACAGCTAAACCAGAAACGAGTCAACATTTTATCCTATTTGGCAGACTAACAGTTCATGAAAGATATTTAAGTTCATAAATGTCTAGACAAGATGTGTTTCAATTACCAACCCACCCATTTTCAACCTCTAAGAGTAGGAGTAATAATTGACTTGTGTACAGCATACCTTGAGGAAACTGAGTGGACCATAGCTCTTAAGTAAGCCTGCTTCAGATCCATCTACTTCAAAGGGAGCTTCAGACAAGGCATTAAACTGTTCCTTGCCATTCCATTCCATAGCATGAACCCATCTCGAATTGCCTATTCTCCCAAAATTTTACAAGCAAAAATAAATAAAAAAATCACAATATAGAATCTTGCAGTAATTATATTGTCCGGTGAGCACTAACCAAGCCAGTTGCAGATGACATCATATTCTCCAGCATACACAAGCATCTTAATCCCATCTTCAAGAAGTTCGGGAATACCAGCTTCAAGGTTTCTCATCCAGTCCACAAGCATAGCTGTGTACACAGTTGTACTACATGATACAAACTCTATATCCCCAACACCAAGAGCTTGTCTAACAGATTTCTTGTTTAGGAGCGTCTCCATGTCTGAGAAATCATAGCACATACTGGTGACACACTCCTTTCTAATATCGTAATACTGAAACAAGCAAGACATATCATGAGGTTAATTCTAAATAGTTTGTAACTCCGTATAGATCAATGAAGGGTAAATGTCATAAGATATAAAACCTACCTATCCCATGGTTCCAGGTGGTATTTTCCGTTTTGTGGTCTCATTGTTGGGTATATTGGGTGTGCGAATAAGGAAAGTGTGGGGGGGTGTTCTGTGACCAGATATGGGAAAAATGGTGACCAAATCCTAGTACCCATATAATGCTGACTCGCAAAGCCTAATGCCTCACCCGTTAGGGGGCTAATTAAGACTCTCTCTCCAAACCACTTAATTTAGATCCTAACATGCATAACTAACTGGTCAAACAACGACGCGGGAATGTGGCAGAAAAAATGGCCCCATCAACAAAGAACATATACAAATATGTTCTGTTTTGGTATTTGTACCCTTTATATTCTGGTGTGCTAATTTGGCAATTTCATTTATGGCCATGTCAGCAAACAAATGACGCATATACTAATAAATAAATATACGACATCATCATTTTGACCAGCTAGCAAGTCACTAATGACCAAAATACGAGGAAAAAAAATACCAAAATGGGTCAGAACAGGTATAATTACCATCCCGAAACATTGCAATTGTTATTTATTGACATTTGCCCCTAATTAAATGTTCAAATACAAGATGTTCTTACATTAATATTGCCAGCGATAGAAAGGATTGAACTGAAAATGGTGTTGCATACTACGTATGCAGCCATGCAAGAGACTGTCCCATCGGTCCCTGAAAACAAAGTACAAAAAAAGGTCCACCAGATATTGTTAGATGAGATACAGAATCACCAGTAGAGAATGTGTATGTGTGTGTGTCCGGAAGAGAGAGAGAGATGCGAGATTACCACAAAGCTTAATAGCTGCTTCACACAATGGAACTATCAAATTGATCCGTTTATACTGAGACTCTTTAATTAATCCCATGTCCAATGCATAATCTGTATAAGCCTGGTACTGAATTGCTGGATCAGTAAGTCCATTTCCAATACCAAATCCCTGCAAAACAACTCATAAAGTAAGTACACCATCAAGTTAATTGAGAAATGAATGATCTTCCAACAGAAAGAGATACCTTCAGGTTTATGTGTATTCCTTCTTTAGCTTTGTTTCCTTGGTGGACTCGAGCAGCAATAGCAGGAATGTAATGGCCAGCGTACGATTCTCCAGTAATATAGAAGTCATTGTCTACAAATTCAGGATGCTCTGTGAAAAAGGCCTGAAATGTAACACCAGTATAATAATTATAACAGGAAGAAGTCGAAATGGTTACATTTATATATAACGAAATGCCATCACCATTAACAATAAAAACTGCTAAATTGGCCAATAATCAAGTTTTAGATGCAATTATTGTGAATAGGCCAGACAGTTAATAATCAAAATCATGAAATGGACAAAGCAACTGTTCATATTCATGCAATAACTTCAACTGCAAGATACATCTAACGTTACTAAATTGACAAAGCAAGAGTTCATATTCATGCCATGAAACACAGACAACAGAATAAGAAAGTCTCACAGCTAATGCACATATCTAATTATAAGGCTGTTTTGCACACACCATCATAATAAACTTGGGTGACAACTGGCCATTTAGGGTACTGCAAATGCATCTATCAACTGCGCCACTTGAAAAGTTGTTGTGATCTTACAATTATATGCAGATAAAAAAAAAGGATACTCTCACAGCATATAAAAGATCAGCTCTAAAACTGAAGACCAGGACATTTATGAATTTATGATAGCCAAGGACGTATGGCATATCTATCATTCTATAAAGGTCGATGACAACATCCTTAGGCAAGAGAGAAAACAAAGATACCTGTAAGAAGTCGTATAGGTCATCACTCACACCTTGTTCGTCATGGCGAATATCTCTCTTATCAGAGCTATAACTAAAGCCGGTCCCAGTAGGTTGGTCAACATATATTAGGTTCGATGCCTGCGTTTGTAGAGAAACTTTAATGTATTGCAAGTCATATGGCATATAATATAAGTGTACAATAGAAAACAAACATCATATTCAACTCTGATGTCACTTGAAAAATACAGAATCACCCATAACACCCACTAACCGAAGCATCAACAAAGAATTCTAGTAGACAATTACAAAAAGCTAAATGATGACCATATACCATCAGTCCATCGCTAAGCATTGTGATAAACAAACACTATTTGGTAAATGTGTTCAAATGTAACATGTAATGAGCATCATTATCATTTACAAATTTCAAGTTAATTATTCAGCTTCAAATACGCTATTTGCCAAGTAATTAATCAACACACAATATTAACTACTTCCAAAACATGTTTCTGAAACTTGACGGACGAAACTGTATATACTGATGAACTCTAGCGACATCACTCTATAGACTGAAATGAATTTCATACAGCCTACGGAAACCACCATGATAATATTTATAAGTGAATAAACTAGTGAAATGATGCACAGAGTCAGCAACGGATCTTAATTAGGTGTCGGTTAGTATTAGAAAAAGTTTAATACATATAAGAAAAAGCATTTGATGAAACTACATAGAGGATGAACAAGATAGAAAGTGCCAATAATATGATCCATTCCCAAGTATTATCACCAATATTCAAACAAGTAACAGTCACCTGATCCCATCCATACTCATTCCACACAAGAGTCATGTTATCCGCGATTTTGAAAGGACCATTCTCGTAGAAAAGAGCAAGCTCGCTGCTACAGCCTGGTCCCCCCGTCAGCCAGATAACAACAGGGTCTTGCTTGTTGTTCCGTGACTCGAAGAAAAAGTAAAACATCCTACAGAAAACCCAAACACCATCCTTAGATACTAGTAAAAATGATGTAACCGAAAACAACTACTGAAGGTAGCACAATGAATACATATGGGTGTGTTTGGCAAAAGCAGTGACTGTGAGTACTGTAAGTAGTGAGCATTAGCTGTTTTTTTTTCTATAAAAACGATTGGTAACGTAGTTGTGGGTGTAATCATAATGTGTAAAATGCTCCTAAATGCTACTTCATGGAGCGTTGGAATAGGAGCATTCCGAAAAAAAAAAGATAGTTACTTATGCTTGCCAAACGAGCATTAAAAATCAAAACGCTCAACGCTCATCGCTCCTAAACGCTTTGCACCAAACACACCCGAAAAGTACTTGTCTAACAAAGAAACCACAAAAACAACGAATGGCTTATTACTAATAATAGAAATAACTACACTATACATGATATAACAAGATTTATGAGTCTTTAACAAGGTTTAAGAGTCATTAGAGAACGTATCTGCATAACTTCCGGTCTCAACACTACATGTGATGTTCTTTAATAGTTCAAATAGTGTTAGAGCAAATTAAAATATCCATAATCATATAAGATTAGTGAATCAAAAATGTTGCTGTAGCATTTATTTAAAAGGCTCAGTAAGAGCAACCACTATATTTGGTTAATTAACAGCTTTATAAAGAGACAAAAACTATTCACTAACTAAGCCCCTATAGTGAGGCTTATAATCAACATCTGTAAGCATCTCTATGGTAATCAAATATGGTCCCTGTTTCCTTATTAATCAATATCATTTTCTTTATAAAACTCATTGATACTAATTTGATACCGTTATAAGTTCATAGTATGAAAAAGGTTTACTACATGCTATAACTAACCACTAGTTAATATTTCAAGCTTCTTCACATTAATTCCAAATAGATCAAGTATATAACTATGCTTATTTAAACATTTATATCAACACATATAATAAAATCAAAAACTAGAACAATAACAAAATTTTATGAAAAAACTAGGGCTTAGAGAATACAATAAATATTCTCATCTAAGCATTTGCTTGCAAGGTTTCATTGACAGCATCCGCTATTTCTGTTTATCAAAAGCTAGTAACGAGGCAATGTGTACAATGAAATGTCTATTAAGTATTCTTTTTTACTTAAAACACATTATTACCAATTTAATACTTTCTTGTGGCACGCAGTTTAATCATTACACTGTGCTACCAATATAGTATATTGTATCTTCAGTCTATAAGACCT
This sequence comes from Tanacetum coccineum, assembly GCA_026074375.1. Classification (NCBI taxonomy): domain Eukaryota; kingdom Viridiplantae; phylum Streptophyta; class Magnoliopsida; order Asterales; family Asteraceae; genus Tanacetum; species Tanacetum coccineum. The sequence goes on along the minus strand of BQNB010001776.1, from coordinate 54,334 downwards.
GCCGTAATAAAAAAATAATCTAAGTAACAAATTAAATCTACTCGAGTCGACGTTAATCAGCTACAATTCTAAAAAAAAAAGGGGGAATAAAGAAAATATATGTATATACTTGGCAGCGTGCGAGTGTTGAATCTGATAATAACCAGCATGATGACCCAAGTCCTCAACCGTCACACCATCACTCTCCACAAAATTAGGAAACCTAAACAGCTTCTCAACAATTGAAGTATTATTATTATTATTCCTCACATAACCACCGTCTTCTTCAACTAAATTAACCGCATGTTTTGGAAACAAATTCAAGCCTCTGATTAGGCTGCTTGCTTGAGTTGACGGTAAGATTGTTTGCGGCAGAGGAAGAGCTGTTGTTGTTGATTGTGAGAGAATGAAGAGAGAGAGGATCAGAGAGAAAAGTGGTTTCATATTTGTTGCCTAGGGGAGGAAGGTGTGATTGAGAGTGGGGGATTTTATAGGTGGGGTGTTGTTTGATGGGAAACGGTGTCGTTTGGGTTTTGGGGGTTGGAGTCATAACACGTGGTTGGATCTTTGTTTGCGCAACACTTCGACTCACCGATTAATAAATAAGCTGTGTTTTGTCAAACTTGGTTATGTTCAAATGATTTTTTTTCTTCTTTTTTTGGTTGCAACATGTTTTTCATATATAACTAAGGATGTGTTTGACGACAAGGGTTTTAAAGCATTTAGGAGTGACAAGCGGTAAGTATTTTAGATGAAAACCTTGTTTGATAACACTTCAACAAGCATTTGAATATTGTTTAACCGCTCAAATCTCAAATGTATATTGAATAAGCATTTCAGAACGGCTCCAAGCAGTTTGTTATAAAATTACATTTATACATTCAAATGTAAAATTTATAATTTCTATAATCATGTTATATGCCCTTTTTCATAATTTTACATTTTTTAATTACAGCTTACAGCTACGTTATCAAACATCTTTTTAAACAAACAGCTACTGCTTACTGCTTCTGCTAACTGCTCTGCTTACTGCTCCTGCTACTGCTACGTGTCACCAAACATACCATAAGTTTTAAAAATTCTCGTTTCGCCACGACGGGCTTTGTTTATCAAAAGTACCAATTGTACAAATAATAATCCACTTTATTACATGATTTCTTTTTTATATAGATAGATATAGGATCTATGGGGCAATTACTTAAAAGTACATTTTATGCTACAGCCCTTCCTATCTGATAGAAAATGATCCCATGGTCTTGGACCGATCTTATCTAGAATCGCAAATCCCAAATTTGTCTATGAAAAGCGGATCTAATTGTATTAGTATCTATAATTGATTTCTTTAGTGTAATACTAATCGATAGGGCCTCAATGGTAAGTGCTACAAGATCTCGTGCATTGGAACCTATGGTTATGGACCTGAATCCATTACTATGGAACATTTTATTTTCCAAGTGAAATCCCCTAGTATATGAAAGAGTGAAAAAGTGCTTTCGTTGTTGTGGAATATGAAGCTTTCGTATCTTAATGCACGTATTTAATTTATTCGGAGCTATTAGAGCAGGATTTACTTTTTGGGGGAATATGAGTCGAAGCAATAACAAGAATATTTTTAATTTTATAATCCCTAGAGAGAACGTTCACTAATAGACCTAGGGAGAAGTAATTTGACTCGTTCACATCCAGATCATGAATGTTTGGAATCTATATTATGCAAGGAGACATTGCTTTTGCTAATTCGAATTGAAGGTTGATATAAAGTTGGTCTTCATCTTCAGGCATCATATCCATACTTAGCGCATTCATGCTAGTTAGCAGTTCCAGCTCCATATCAAGGATATCTTCACTAGCATCAATATCGTCAACATCAATTTCATCAATATCAATATCATCAAACCTTGAGACTTGTTTATCAGGGAACTTGTTAAAAATACCGTACATGAAAGGTATAAGAGTTTTCGCTAGGGATTTGACCAAATAAGAGCGTCAGTTCCTATAGAAACCTATCACCTAAAATACCCTAGAGAAGGATAAGGTAAGCAGAGCGAAATCGGGTTTTTCATGACGACGGGAAAAATAAAATACTATTAGCCCCACATTACAGTTTGTGAAAACTGTGTTTGTCTGATAATGAGCAAGGAATATCCGTCTTTATTCTAAAGAGATGTATGAACTCATATATTCAATACTTTTTCATAAATGTCAACTAAGTATCGTAGTAAATTGCTCCCGGTGTTTCAATCATTTTGATTAAACCAGAGTCATTCTTTAATAAATGATCACTATCGAGTCAGACTCAATAACATTTGAATTCAATCCTTTTTTCTGGTCGTCAAGGTGGAGAACTGAATTTAGAATATTCTCTTTTTTTCATCATCAATTGAATCACTGTTTTAACCCAGGATTTCTATTTTTTCAACAATCCAGTCCCTTCACGTTTTTTCTTTTTCTTATCAAATGAATAGATCTATCTAGTATGTAGGGACTTAGAGCTCGTGTTTCTTGAAAAAAGTGATTGATTAATGGGATTGGTATGATACTTATGGATCGATGAGATGATATCAATTTTTCTTCTTAGAGCGTATTGATTTGGACCCCGGGGGACCATACCCAATAACATGTTGCCTTATCGGGTATCTCCTAATTGTTCAGAGCAACTAGAAAGAGATTCCTTAACCAGAAAGAATTCAGTTAAGATGTAGGATACCTATCCAGGAGTTTTCATAACTCAATCATAGATGATGGAATCATCAAATATTTGACCTTCTCGAACTCTGTCTGTAACTCACTAAAGGCCCCAAAAACAAATAGGATATGTGTTCAAACGAGATATGCATCAACAAGAAGAAGGAAAAGGATTGCATAGAGGAACTCCTGGACATTTGTCAGATGTGTCGATATCAACGATGACTCTTATTTCGATGACTCGTTATTTCGATGACTCAATTCTTCGGACATAAGAAGATTATGAAAACACTTACTCGAACTCTCACTTATCAGATTCCATTGTATAAGACATAATTTTTTCTGAAGAACACGCCATGATATATCTGATCCATGCATAATATCATGAAAAATGGATACAGTTTTTTGACTGCTACTTAGTATCGGCAATAGGTCTGAAAAAGTATCTAAAAATAAAAACTTTAGATATCTGTACCATGTCGAAGTAAGGATCCATTTAGAAATCCAGAAAAGGATCGGTTACTCTACGTAATTACTTAATTAGCTCGTAGTCCATGAATGTATTAACTCGTAAGCTAACCGAGCCGGTTTATAGAAAGTCCAAGGAAAGCTCGGCCCGGCCCATGTCGTGTAAGTATATTAACCCTCTCCACACATGGAGAGGGTGTTGGTTGAATTTATTTTACACATACATGTGTGTGTTTTCTATGTGTGTTCTTCCTTCCCTTTCTCTCTCTAGCTTTCTCTCTCTAGTTCTATAGTTTGTGTGAAATACAAATCCTTCAATTGGTATCAAGAGCCATAGGGTGGATTAAGTGATTTGTGGTTGTGTTGTTTAAGCTTATTGTCGTGCTTATTTATTGCTTATGTGTTGCTTGTTTCATTTTAAAACATCACGGCACATTATCCAAGATTTATGCAAACGTTTTTAGTATTCAAACGTTAGTGTTTATTTATGGGCCCATAGCTAAATTTCTTAAGTCTGTGAAGTTTTTTTGCTTATCTTTTGTATTGTACGTGGGCCTTAGGCAAACAAAGAACATAACTTTCATACCTTTCTGTTTTGCTTATTCTCTCTTTTTAAGTTTAAACATATTCAAAAAATATAAAAATATGTACCTTCTTTTTCATAGCTTAAATCTGGTAAAGTAGCTTATCACGAGATTATTATCTAGTTATTAGTTTTTTTTCTTTTTCTCCTTATCTTCTTTCAAAACTTCAACTTTTTATTGTCAAAACCACTTATAGCTTATTAGTGCATCATTTCGTGGCTTATTGAGTGATTTTGAGCTCATTTTTGAAGGAAAAATCTGGGTTCGTGTTTAGAGTTTGAAGTTACCGGAATTGCCATTTGGTACCAACCGAAATTGCCATTGTATATCAACCGAAATTGCCATTTCGTACCAACCAAAATTGCCATTTTGTACCAACCGAAATTGACACAATTAAGCTTAACCGATTTTGCCTTTTTTTTCAAACTATCTGATTTTGACAGTATCTTTATGTTAGTCGATTTAGACAACATTTCTTAGCCGATTTATGCACTAGGTCTTATCCCACGTGAAGATAACAAGGTTTAAAGGTTACACGAGTGTGTTTTGACTTGTTTCGGGTTTTTCAGTTTTAAGTTTCGTCGTTCGCGGGTCTTCTAACATATATCATTAGAATCGTGATCCTTCAGCGATCATCGTAGCGTGTTTGCTTTTGGCCGATAATAACCACACGAGTCCGCGAGAAGAAACAAAACTTCATTACCATTTTTACAATATTTAAACAAAGAAGAAATGTGAATATGCGGGAAGAGGTTTTTTATTAATTAAAATTCAAAATTCACAACTTTAGTCCCTGGACTTAAAGACCAATTCTCCATTCGTCCTTTCTTTGTTTGTTAGTCCTCCAAAGGAAACTGTTATTGCACTGTTAGTCCCTACAACTTTAATTAACAACCGCTAAGCATTTAACTTGGATTTCAATTATCCGTTAGTCCTTTTTTATGTTTTAATCAACCGTTAATCTTTTTAAGTTGAACGTGTGGTAACCGTTAGTCCTTTTAGCTCAACAATCGTTAACAAAAGTTCAAGTACTTCGTTTACAACAACAACAATCCACAACAACTATCACTTAATCTACTTAAGATCCTTATTTTCATTTCACACATCAAAATTCAATGGAAATATTTGAATTCTAATTCACAAGAGAGAGTTGCACCAGTTGCAACAAATGCAAGACAAAGCAAAGGAAAGTTGCATGGTATCTTTCCGAATACTTCATTCACACCTCAAGGTTCTTTCAAACAACGACTTAAAAGAACTCGAACCGAGGGAGGATTCGAACGGGCATTTGCGACACTCTTTGATCAAGATGTTCAGACTTCCACAGGCACAATGTTACTAAACTTGGATCAACTAGAAAAGCAACTTGGCTAAGAAGAATTTCAAGAAATTGGATCCTTTGGTGCTTTTAGAGTACGCATGACACAATTTCAGACGTTTATCAATTCACGATTCTCGTTCGATAATGATGATGGTCTAATGATATGCAAGTACTTTATAACATACACTCAAATCGATGTTCAACAATTCCGTGTTACACTGATCCAACACATGGAATCTGTTAAGAAGTCTATTGATGAAAGAGCACAGCATAAACGAGAAAATAACAGAAGGGTGAATGATAGAGTGATGCAGTCAAAAGAGGGAAAGGTGGATTCGAGTACAACATTAGATGCTGGTTTGGTTGTTACGGAAAGCAATGAGACAGAATCAGAAAGGCATGTTTCAAGCAGCAGATCCGGGAAAGATACACATGCTGAGGATGCAGATATCAACTCCGTGAATGACAAACAGCCATTAGCTGAGGTACAATTGACTGTTCAACATGATACTCTTGCTAATGAACAACAACATTCTGTGCAATCTGAACCCATTTATGACACACATCTGTTGGAAAAGGTTGATAGAAATACCATTCCTGATTCAACAAATATGTGTCATAGGGGAGGAGAGATTGAACAGAATGCTGAAAAATGTCAAGTTTCATGTCCTTTACTTGATCCATCATTTGATAACATGACAACTGAATTTTCAAACCAATCTCTCGAGTCTGAAAATATTTTTCTCAAAAAGACCGTTGCCCAACTTCAAAAAGATTTTTCAAGAATGGAAGCACATTGTGTTAACATGGAACTTAAATATCAAAATCAAGCTTTAAAAGACGGGCAACATGGTCAAATTTTGAATGAAACAAGTAATAAAGCCAAGATTAACAAGGAAATTGAGGTACTTGAAAAGATCAATATCGAATTGGAACATAGTGTGGCTAAATTACTTGCAGAGAATGAGAAGTTGCATAAGGAAAATGAGCATCTGAAACAGACTTACAAAGATCTTTACGGTTCTATCAAAAAGACACGAGTTCAGACAAAAGACCATAATGACTCACTGATTGCTCAAAAAAATAGTAAGACTGTTGAAAATGTTGATTTAAAAGCTCAGATTTAGGAAAAGGTATTTGCGAATGTAGCATTGAAAAACGAATTAAGAAAGTTAAAAGGAAATAGCGTGGATACTAAGTTTTCAAAACCATCAGTCTTGGGGAAACCGGTTTTACAACCACCCAGAAACCAATCAGTTATTACATAGCCGAATGCATTTAAATCTTAATGACCTAACTTTTCAAACCACAATTTGCCTCCCAAGTTGATGTGAATAACGTTTTGTCAAAACCATTCACTCCTCATTATTTGCCTAAAGTTTGAGAACGTGTGCTTGCAAATCCTCATCACGTGATTGCACCTGGCTCATCTAGGAATAGTCAAGAAGAATCGTATGGTTCAAATGATATGGCTCATAATCACTATCTAGAGGAAGCTAGGAAAAAGACACAAGAAAGAAATAGGAATTCAAAACCTAGTGTGATGCATACTACTAGTCTACAAAACACTACTAATGGTAGCAAACAAAAATCTAGGAGCAACAATCAAACATCTAGGAGTTTACCTGTATCTAAGAGTAGTGGTGTAACAAATAGTATGCCACTAGTAGATCACTCTAGGAATTCTAGTTCCTTTTTGGACTCCAAACACTTTGTTTGCTCGACTTGTCAGAAATGTGTCTTTAATGCAAATCATGATGATTGTATAACAAAATTCCTGAAAGAGGTGAATTCTTGTGCTAAGGTTCAATCCCCTAAGACTCGAAACAGTATCAAACCCACTGAATAGATAAGTAATGTTAACAAACCTGAAAGATAGATCTCTAAAGGATATAGGCTTTCTCCCAATAAGTCTTCTGCTGGGCATGAGAAAACAAACACTCCTAGATCTTATCTTAGGTGGAAACCCACGGGTAGAATTTTCAACATTATTGGTCTTAGGTGTGTTCCAACTAGAAAGATATTCACCTCTAGCACAACCAAGGTTAACAGCAAACCCCCAAATGGTTCAAATGAAGATATCACTAACCCATATGAATGCGAACAAACTCTTAATGTCATTGCAAGTACTCTTAACTTAAGTGAAGGTACATTCTTTAATCCTAAAAAGGAAAGACTTAGAGTTTGGTTGCTGAAAAGACTGATATCTCAGAAACCAGGGGTTCAAGGAATTCAAATCTGTTGAACAAGAACAATGGCGTCTGAAGACAACACTTCAGACCCCGCTCCTCAAAGAAAAGAATGGTTTATGCTTCAGTGCGCTTTATCTTCAAAAGAAGAGAATTCTTCTTTTAACTCCAAGGGCTTAAATTGTCATAAGTTTATAACTTTAAGGGCCTAAATATAATTTCATGGTTAGTGACTTAGGCTTAAAGCTACATACGACCAATATTGCCAACTCCCTATAGTTTTAAAAGGCTTAGGATTGTTTAAAAATAATTACGTAGTTTTAGAAGCCTTGAAGTTGAAGATATGTTTCTGATTCAATTAATGTTTCCCCGACCGGTTAATCTCTACGCTTATTCTTGAAGAAGTAGTAAAATTTGATTAAAGAGGTTCACATAGGTATGATGATTCCTTTAGATAGTTAGTATCCTGCAGGAAGAAATGTGTACATCCGGGACTTAGTTGACTTAGGTGTTATCATTTCGGCTATTTAGAAGCTTTAATTGTCTACATCCGGGACTTAGTTGACTTTGGTGTTACAATTTATATCATCTCTATCCTAAAGAACGCTCTAAATATACTCTCGAAAGGATTGATGGTTTAGGGGAAGCTAAGAAAGTTTCTAAGAGGAGAATGACGAGACTGACCACATATCGCTGCTTCGGACAGAGTGACAATGTCGATCGCTCCCGATTTTGTAAGTTTCAGGTCATGTCTCAAAAAGCATCTTGTATACATGTAGTGCAACTTCATAAATATATAGTGTTCGAGTACAATTTTCCAAGAATTTTTTAATAAATTCAAAATCTTTCAAAATTGTGTACTCAACACTATATCATTCCCTCATTAATTGAGGGGAGCATTAAAATGTTTCTAATAAGGCTTGCTGATAATCAGGACATTTTTTCTACCTAAACAGTTATCAAACATATCTGAATCAATTATTATCCAAAATATCAAGAGATTTGACATTTTTGATAAGAGGAAAAAATGTGATTAAAATATGCAACTTGTAATATGTGATCAGTAAAGACTCAAGTGCGGTATCCTCTCTTACCATGCTAAACAATTTCGGTTATTGATGCATGTGTTGAGGGGGAGCATTTTTGAAAAGTAAAAACTATCGAGGTACAAATGTTTTGATATTTATATCACAAGTACCTTGATTGAGTTTTTCCAAAATGGTTTTAAGGCAATGAGAACAATACCCAAAGACCGACCATGTACTTACTTTTATCGGAGATATAAGGTGGTTAAGTATAGGTATTCGTTCCCATGATCCAACCAGAACCGGAGGGATCTACCCAGGGACATTCCATTAGGTAGAATAGAAGTCCTTAGGTATGATACAAAAGGAGTAAAAGTGAGAAAGGGAATAATGCAGACTAAGACAGAGCTAACACTGGAACAACCAACAAGGTGTTAGTGATGAAGTCTTGGTAAGCATTGAAAGGGTTGAAGAATGAAAAAGAAAAGTAAAGATAAAGGGTGAAAAGAAAGAATCCCTCCTTACACCTAGGCAGAAACTGGGTCAATACATATGCTATGAGAAACACTACGATGTTGTCTGGTATTGAAGATAATCATCATGGACCTAGTGATGCAATGCGCAACCCTCCGTAGCCACTCAAGGTCTCTTAAAAGACTCCTTTTTCATTTCTCATAAAGATTAAACACATTTCTATTGACTATCTCACTTCGAGTTAGTTGGTATTGAAAAGGTGGCAGTCTGCTCCAGCCTCCGATTACCAAAACCAAAGTGCACTATCGAGTCTAGAGCCATAAAGAGATCATCCATAAATATCACTAGGACACTATTCTAATATATTTTTTATTCATACACTGTGAAAACAAGTAATATCTTAAGAGTCTTATGCATTGTCCATGTGATATTGCCAAAACATAAGAGTGATACTAAAAGTATTCACAGTGATGATGGAAATCCTTCCAGAGCCAACATCAAACAAGCTCTACGGTAGGTGACTTGTGAGATCTTACATGGATCAAACTTGTGATATTGGATATCGATTCGGTCCAGCTTATGAATTAACGAATGAAGTTTGAAAAAGATAAAACTTTGGGTGTGTTATAAAACCCTTTTGCAACTTAACACACCAACTGATTTTCCTAAATCAATTTTCAATCTTATGTCCATCAGAAACCTCACAAGGGTATCTGGACATAGGAAAGCTGAACACGAATTGACGACTCAATCAGGGAGATAGTAACGTATCGATTCACTCTTACCATGTTGTCTGCTTTGAGATGCTCCGGTAATAAACGGCAATGCAACTGCGAAACCCTGTCAAGGAGATTCTTTTGGATTCTACCTGATTACAGGCATTATTTATACTTATTAACGGGGAACCATGGTTATTGCAACCGTACTCAACAAAGGGACAAAGACACTTTCGTCCATATATGTTGTTTATCACTAACCCATTTATGCAGGTATTCCCGATGGTGACAGCAGCTGGTCCAAGACGAGTCAGATTCATAGCCACATGCTCATACTCAACCAATATATATAAAGACATTATGAAAGCTCAAGAACATGTTTCAAAAGACCTCTGCTACTCTGACACCTCACGTCTTCCTTGAAGTGATGAAGTATTAAAGTTAAAGAATTTTAAGAAAGATGGTTATTCAAGCTTTTAAGGTAAAGAAAAGTATGAGCATGTCGGTCCGAAGGTCACAAGTTTACAAGAAGGCAAAAGATCACAAGATGATGATAAGAGATTAGATTTAGTTGATGATCAAAGTCAGGGCATGTCGGTCGAAGGGCACAACGTTTACCAGAAGCAAAAGATAACAAAGAAGATGATAAGTTATGGTTTTAGTTGATGATCTCAAAGAAGCTCAAGACCACATACAAATCAAGCTAAAGGAACAAGCTCAAGCCTAAAGTCAAAAGACACTACAGTAATTCACAAGATAAAGATCAAAGCAATGAGACTACAAGTAAGAACATTCGAAGAATACTAAGCTTAAGCTTTTGTAATTTGGAGTGACCTCCCTTAGGGGACGATTGTTAAAAATCCAAAAAAGGATCGGTCACTCCATGTAATTTACTTAATTAGCTCGTAGTCTATGAATGTATTAACTAGTAAGCTAACCGGGTCAGTTTATAGAAAGTCTAAGGAAAGCCCGGCCTAGCCTATGTCGTATAAGTATATTAACCCTCTCCACACATGGATAGGTGTTGGTTGAATTCATTTTACACATACAGTGATGTTTTTATGTGTGTTTTCTTCCGTCCTTTTTTTCTCTTTTTAGCTTTCTCTCTCTAGTTCTATAGTTTGTGTGAAATACAAATCCTTCAAATGCTAAATCAAACACATATCTATATAGTTTATATGATTCTAGAGAGAGAAAGATATGTGGGATGGTTTCTTGAAAGAGAAAGCACAAAATGCATATGATTAATGAGAAACCAACACCCTCTTCATGTTTGAAGAGGGTTTATATAATGAGTTACACGGTTGGGCACCCATAGACTATCCATGGGTCAGCCCGGTTACTTAACGAACTATTACATGCACAAACTACGAGCTAAGAGCAAGAATACGTAGAGTGACCGAGTCTTTTCTAGAATCCTAACAATCTCCCCCTAAGGGAGGTCACTCCAGAATGTAAATATCTTAAGCTTAGCATTCTATGAATGTTCTTTAATCTTGCTCGTAGACTTGAATCTTGATCTTTTCTTATATCTTTTTGTAGTGTTCTTTGATATTTAATCTTGAGCTTGTTCCGTCATGCTTGATAAACTGTGATCTTGAGCCTTTATCACTTGATCATGAACTTCTTGAGATCATAAATCTTTCATCATCACTTGTTCATCTTTGCAATACTTTGCCTTCTTGCGATCTTATATCTTTGGACCAACATGCTCATACTTTGTGTTTTTTTGAAATCTGTCTAACAATCTCCTTTGATAATCTTTAAGTTGATCACTTCACGTCTTCAAGGAAGATGTTGCGTATCAGAGTAGCGAAAGTCTTTATCTTTGTTTGATCTCGAGCTTTATTGATTTCTAGAAACTTTAAGTCTTGAGTATGAGCATGCGGTTATGAATCCTACTCAGCTAGAATGAGGTCGTGCCATCGTCGTCTAATCCTGCATATAAGGGTTAGTAATAAACAACATATATGGACGAATATGGCTTTGTCATTTGTCGAAGTTCGGTTGCGATAACCTCCGGTTCCCCGTTTTACAGTATGAATATTGTACCTGTGATCAGGTAGATTCAAAGAATCTCCTTGACAGGGTTTTTAGTTGTACTAGCTTGTTCTCATTACCGGAATGTCTCAAAGCAGACAACACGATTAGAGTGAATCAGTTAGTTACTGTCTGACTGATTGAGTCGTCAATTCATAGACTAGACCAAAATTGATATCTAGTTGACACAAGCTTGATTCATATAGAATCTCGCAAATCACCTACCGTAGTGCTGTTTGATGTTGACACAGGAAGGATTTCCATTCGTCACTGTGAAACTAAAGAGTATCACTCTGAATGTTCTGGCAAGATCACAAGGATAATGCGTAGGACTCTTAGATATCACTTTTGTTCTTTGTTTATGAACAACAAGTGTATTTTGGAATTGTGTCCTAATGAGATTTATAATGATATATTTTAGCTCTAGACTCAATATGTGCGTTTTGGTTTTAGTGATCGGAGGCTGGAGCGAATTGTCACCTTTTCAATACCAACTAACTCATAGTGAGAAAGTCGATAGATAACATGTTTTATCTCTGTGAGAAATGAAACAAGAATCTTTTGAGAGACCTTGAGTGGATTGGAAGGATTGTGTATTGTATCACTGCCTCACTGGGTCTATGATGTTTATCTTTAATACCAGAAATTATCTTTGTGATTCTGATAGCATATGAATTGACCCGGTTTCTGCTTAAGTGTAAGGGGGCTTCTTTCTTTTCACCCTTTATCTTTACAATTCTTTTTCATTCTTTAACCCCTTCAATGTTTACCAAGACGTCATCACTAGCACCTTATTGTGATTGTTCCAGTGCTAGCTCATGCCTTAGTTAACATTTTTCCCTTATTTTCATTCAATTTCATCTTTCCTATTGACTTCTAATTCTATCTAATAGAATGTCCTTGGGTAGATCCCTCCGGTTCTGGTTGGATCATTGGACATATACCTAACCCTAACCACCTTATAAATTTCATCGCCATCGTAGATTAGTTGGTTGTTGGGTATAAAGATCAAAACCATAAAACCGTTTGAAAATCAATCAAAGTACTTGTGATGTAAATCAAAATATTTGGTACTTTGATAGTTTTATTTTTGAGAAATGCTCCCCTTATATATGTGCATCGATATTCAAAAGAGTTTTGCACAAGGAGGAAAGAGTTACGTACTTGAGTCAAAGATGACCACATCACATTTTAATCTAATTTTCTCCCCTTCAAAAATAGCATACCATATGATGTTTTGGATATTAGTGGAATAAAATGGCTATTTGAGAATTTTGAAAGCATGTGGGATAAAATGGTAATAGCATAATTTTATTAGACATTTTCCATTGCTCTCCCACAATTATTGAGGGCCTGGTATAGTGTTGAGTACATAATTTTGAAAGATTTTAAATTTTGAAAAATTCTTGAAAAATTGTACTCGAACACTATATATTTATGAAGTTACACTACATTTTTACAAGATTAACCCGAACATGATTTTGAAAATCAATGTTTGTTAGAAAGGTTGTTCGGGTTAAAGAATACTTCTCTTCTCTTTTTAAGGACAAAATGCACTGATGTGTACATTGTCCTTTTAGAAAGCCCGGGTTGTGCAGCAAAGTCTACACAAGCCATTTATATGAACATAAAGTAGTTCATGACCGAGAAAATTTCTTTCCCCGTTGTAAGGACAAGCTATCTTTTTGTCGATATACTTTCCTTGAAGATGAAAACCGGGTTACAGTCTGAAATAACTGTAAGCCATTGACATGTTTTGAAAACATTTAAAACTTCTACTCGAACTTTATTTACAACCCCGTTTCATTATTGAATGACATTTCTAAGGCCGTAAATATTATCGATTGCAGAAGACATGTCAAGAATTTTTTTTTGATTTATTTAATTTTATATTTTCTTTTTGTGATTTTATATTTTTATGTTTTCTTTTTATAAATTTTTTCAAAAATGGAAAATCGTTGAAAAACAAAAAGAGAGCTTTTGTGCAGCCTGTGATTTGATAGGTTATCATACCTTTATGAGTTTGCTAAGTGTCTATACGTGTATATGGAGGTGCTATGAGTGCTTTATTTTGTGCAAGATTATCCATTCTGATGTTCATCTCTTTTTATAATGGGTTTGAGATATTCATGGTAATTTTTTATTTTGTATCATGTGAAGTGACAATGGAAATGTATTGTAACCGTGTTTGCAAGCATTGCTACGTCAATCTGAGGAAAATATATGTGTTGGATTGTTAAGGAAAGTATGGCATAATAGAATGAATTAGGTTCGTAGAAATATGAGAATTAGTAAGAACTTTTTTAAAAATAGAAAGTATTTTTGGAAATAAAAAGTTATAAATAAAAAGTTAGTATTTAGTTTTTCATGTAAAAGGTTTATTAATTTTATCAAGGCTTTTGTAGGAAATTAAGGTAATGTAAATATAAGTATAATTAATAATAAAAAAATAAAATAAATATATATTATATATATATGGGGGGGTTGCTGATTGGTATAGGAGAAAAAGAAAAAAAAGCATTTTTTTAAGTAAACTAAAGTTGAGTTGGGCTAGGATTTTGTAAAGCCAATTATCACTAAGTATATTAGCCCTAACCCTAAAATTTAATCCCATTCACCCATCTCCCCTTGTGTTAGACCTTTGTACCCCGGTCCCCCTAAAACACAAGAGAAAACAAAATTTTTGATCAAGAGCAGCAAAAATTTTGGTTGTTAGGATCTAGTAATCAAGAGGTAAGGATTTCTTCTAAACCAAGTTGAATTCTCAATTTAATGAAACAATGGAATGTGATGGGAATAGCATAGGGTTTCTAATATTTCTGCAATTAATTAAATTATGATCATCCCAATGCATTTAGGGATAGGTGGGGGTCATGTTCATGCAAACGGTAGGGTTAGATTCTTGTTAATTCATGATTTAGGGTTTGGCATATTTGTGGGTCATGTTCAATGAATGATATCTTGATGATAGAAACGTGTTTTGAGGTATTTCCGGTGCCTAAATTGTAGTTCAGAGAGTCTACTTTTTAAAAAGCCTGGCCTCGAACGATTTTGAGTTAGGGAAGTTAGTTAAATGGTCGTTGCAAGAAAAGTTGTCAAAACAGTAAATACGGGTCAGATTTAGGTCAGAATTATAGAGGTAAAACCCCTACTTAAAATTCTAATTAAGGTTAGAAAAAACACAAAAGTTAAGTTCTATATGTCTATTAACTTTCCTAGAAGTTTTAGCTTCTGATTAGTTGTCTAAGTATGGTTAGTAAGGTCAAACATTTTAGTGCGCGTTCAGATCCGAATTTGAGTAATTTAAAAGTTGGAATTTATTTGGGGCATTTAAGTATGGGAATAAATTAGTGGAAAAATAAGGTAGATAGTAAACTCATGAAATTTTGTGGAAGATTTTATTGAGAATTTATGAGGGTTAGTAGGTATGGTTTGAAAAAATAGAAAGTGTCACTAAAATTCTGCGTTTTCGGGTAAAATGTAGTTAATTAGACTTATGAGTAAATAAAAGGGGTAAAGTTGGGCATTGATTAATGTTGAAACTAACCTTTAAAATATATAAATAAATACATAATACTTATATATAAAAATTATGGATAATTATCAAGAAATCAAAGAAACCAAAGTATATGAGAATATTCATCGGTTCGTTTATATTAATCCCCCCGAGTGAAAGTGAATTGGAAAGTCGAGAGTCGGATTGACATTTGATGATTGAATGGAAGAGATTTGGATTGGATTTCTAAATCTACGGAGAATTTAATGCAATCTACTCTAAAAATGAAAAGGGCACACAAAATTAAGCTAAAAAACGATAACGGTAATCTAAAATTTTTGACTAAAAACCCTAAATTTTCAAAAATTAACCCAAAGTGATTTTTTCACTTTTAATAGACTCTAATTAACTAAAAAGTAAGATTAAAGAAAACTAGAACAAAAACGGAGTTGATTTGAGCTTTCAAACACAAAAAACGTGAACGGGAACGAATCTCGTTCTTTAAAAAATGAAATTTTGCAAAAACAACCCTACGAGAGCAAATCTATTTTTCCTAGGTGAAATATGATAAAAGAAAATTTTCTAAAAAAGAATTATATTTTTTTGATCTTTTTATAATTTTTAATAATTAAAAAACAGTTTTAAAGAAAATAAATGATTAAAAATAGAAAACAAAATGGGAAAAATCTGGAAAAATAGGGAAAAGTCCTAAATTCTATGTAAAAAGACTAAGAAAATAAGACTGTAGATCCAGCTTAACAAATAAGCTAACGAAATACGCTGAAAAGGCTTAATGACATATTGGCTAAAAGCCCTTATATAATTAATTGTGCAAATCACTACCGGATGAGCTATTGTAGCATACCGGTAGTGAGTGTGTTATAAATGTTGGTTGATGGGGTTGAGGTCCAAAGTTTGAGCCCTGCTCACTTGGGGCTTCCTATAATCCCAACGTTTTTGTTTTTCATTTTTTTACAACTTTTTAGATAAGATGAAAATAAGCAACTTAAAAAAAGACAAAAATTTTTGTAACTAACAAATAAGCACGAAATAAGCTGAAAAAGGTGGCAGTTTGCTAATTTACACTAAGACCTAAGTTAAGCTAACAGTTGGTTATTTAAACACTAATAAGCTAATGAAAATGAAAGATAAGCTAAAATCAATAACCCACTAAACCTAATAAGCAAAATGAAGACACAAATAAGCACAAAGGAATAAGCAAATAAGCCAGTTATAGCTAAAAAAAAAGGACAGAAATGCTATTTTACTCTAAGGTTAAAATAAGCTAACTGTTCCTAGTCCTATGGCTAAATAAGATAGAGTCTAAACTAAATAAGCAACCACAGAAGGGCTAAACTACTTAATAAGCAAATTCAAACACAAATAAGTAAAGAAATGGGCAGATTATGGCAAATTTACTCTAGGCTTAAAGGCTAAAAAGCAAAACAGATGGCCTTTTTTATGAACAAATAAGCAAGGGGGAAAGTGAAATAAGCTGGACAGAAAGCACTAATACCTAATAAGCATAAGCAGACAGAAATAAGCAAAAAATATAAAGCAGGTAAGCACAAAAGCTAGAAAATTTCAAATAAGCCCAAGGGCCAAAACTGCAGGCCAAACAGTCCCTAGGGTCACTTTTGGCTTAAAAATAAGCCACTTAGAGGGCTCCTTAGGCTTAAAAGCTTATATGGGCTTAAAGCTCAGCTTATGAGCTATCTAAAAAAGCAAACAGATAAAACTTTGGAAATCAAATAAGCCGCTAAAATGGCCGATGAAAATGGCTGTTTGCACTAGGGCAATTTTACAAAGAAAAAGGGACAATAAGCTAGCTTAAAAATAAGTTACAAAATAAGCTCAAAACTTAAAACACAAAGGTAAAACATAAGATGAATTAGCTCTAATCAGCTTAAATCAAAAAGTTAAGGCTAAAAAAAATTTAAAGCTGCTGATTTTTAAGATCAAAATGGACAGATTTTGCCTTATGAAGAAGACTTGAACAAACCTTGGACCAGAATTGACTAAAATTAAAAACTAACCTAAAGACTCTTAACTAAAACATTTTGACACTTAAAAGGGACACAAAACACGATTTAAAAAACACTTTTAAAAGCTTAAATCAAATAAGCAATGTTGACACCGTATTTGACCAACATTTTCAAAGACACATTAAAAGACTTAAAATATAACTAAAAAGACTTAAAAAACTTTTGAAAATGACTTCCAAACAACTAAAGCCAGCCGTCCAAAAGATGGCCAAGGTGAACAAAGGTTTAACCCAAACTGACCCCTTGGGCCCTTGTGCCAAACACCCCTTTAGTTTGCTAAAATCAAATTATAAACTAAACTAGGTTGATTTGAGTACAACTATTTAAAACAGATAGCTAACATGGAAAGTTAAGCAATAATAAGCAAAGTACAATAGCAAATAAACACTTAAATGGGTAAATAAGCAATAAGTTATAAAAGCTTATAACTAGGCAGTTTTAACATAAAACTCAAACAAATGACTTCAAAACAACAAATAAGCTTAAATAAGCATGAAAGATCACAAATAAGCAAGAAAAACAACAAATAAGCACAAATAAGCTAATGAACAGTGAAAATAAGCCAGAAATGGGAAATGGAAAACTTACAAGCCCCTTGCATAAAACAGGTAAATTAAGCAATCTACAAGCTTTAGCTTGTTAAAAAGATAAGCTAGTAGGTCTATAAGCACTTCCATTTTTTTGCTTATCTTCTATAAAAGCTGAGGTGATTTGAGGGATATTTTTGTTTTGGTTTTTATAAAATTTTTCTTAAGTTTCTTAGATTTTCTAAAACAAATAATACAATTCTCAAGTGAGAAGCTTAAAAAGCCTTTTGAAAAACTTTTTGGTACTTTTTTAACATAATAATAAGGTAAACAGAATATTAAGCTAAAACTAAAATTGTATTAATTAAAAACAGGTTACAAGATTTTTTAAAAGAACAAGCTAACTATTACACTAGGTTAAAAACTACTACTTAAAACTCAAAAACTAACTGCCAAATGGCTACAAGAGGTCCTATATTTATACTACTCGTAGGAAGATTCTAGGAGGTCTCTTGGTGTGCTTCTTTAGAGAGAGGCTTCAGCTTGTGCTTGTTTGTGATGAATGCATAAGCCTCATCATATAGCACCATTGAATTAGTAGTGTTTGCCTAAAGAAAATTCATCACGACCCTTGATGAATTTGTTGCTTTCCTTTGTCCAATGGTGTGGAGAGGGATTGCCAGCGTGTAAGAGGCCATGTGGGGGGTGGGGAAGGGTTTTAATTAGTTTTTAGCTGCAGGTGAACAGTAAACGAGGAGGAAGGGACAGGGAAGCGTAAACAGTGGAGGTTGGTTTATGGCGGGAAAGGAGGTTATAACAGGTGCATGTTTGTGTTTGGGAAAGGCCAAAGATTAGTTAGTCCCTGAAAGTGTCTGTTTGGGTTTGCAGCCAGAGGACCTTTTGGTATATACTTTGGATTGGCTGTTTTGCCACCCAAAGTTATATTAGAGTATTACATCAATTCGTCCTTGTGGGTGTAATAACTTTTAGGGTAGGCAGAAACCCCCCCAGAAGTTATAGTTAGGTGCTTTTGGTGGGTTGTTTGGTGCCGTTTATATAAATAATGGGTATTTAGGCTATTTTAATTTACTTGGGTATAAGGTCTTCGTGCAATATACTAATGGGCTTATCCGACCCATTAGATGGGTTCGGGTGGCCCATTAAGTATTCTTCGGTTTACGGCTTCGGGTTTGACCTTTGACTTTGACGGGTTGACTTTTTGACTTGATTTTGACTTCATCACGCTCTTTCTGTTTTCCAGTGCTCTTTATTTTGTTTGGCTTCGATTTTGTCCTTTTCTTGATATATCCGATTCAGCACAATATAAGTGAAAACATACAAATACAATGTATTTTTGGTATGTTTTTTGTCATTTAAGTCCGGTTTAAATGGAAAAACGGTATTTGTAAATAAGCACATACCAAAATCCCCCATACTAAGATATTGCCATGTCCTCACGCAATGCTATAAGTAAGCACTTAAGAAAACTAAGAATCTCGATCCTCCTTGACTAATAACCTCGAAAAGTAGCTAAGCATTCATCAAGGGGAATTTAAAGACTCATAAGTTTTGAAAAGCCCCGTCTTTACCATTTTTAAATATATACTCTTATTCCTACACATATTTTTGTATTTTTTCATTTTAAGCAACTAACTAACTTATTTGACTTTCGTTATTTTATAAAATACCATTTTCGAGGATCATAAAGAACAAGATGCATTTTCGATCTCGAGAAATTCCCCAAAAAGGATAGATTTCACGTCCCCGACTTATTTCACATGCTCTAAACCAAGATTAAAATGAAATCATAGTTAAATTCAATAATCTAACACTAACTTCTAATTGCAACTTTGAACATTTCAACCTCCCACAATTATTATATCTTAGGTGTATGTGCTATTTTGAATTTCAACCATGGATCAATGTTTTGCAAAATTCTATGTTCACGATCCACCTGAGAATAATATTTGAAGGCGAGATCATATCATGTAAAAACGATTTCGCCTAGCAACATCCCAACCTGCGGCTAAGTGACTAGGATTTTGACACCACACAGAGACTAGTATCGGGACTCATGGACCTTAGATTTCAAAAACTTCTAGGTTTCTCGTATACACTATACTATAAAATAGAATAGGCCAAAGTTCAAAAGCATATTTAAATTTAAACAAAAAAATCGAATTTTATTAATTCACACTTAATATTAAACAACTTATGCAATTGTAACCCTCGAACTTTTAGAAGGCTGCAATATCGGTTGTGAGCCGGCAAGATGCAGCAAACTTTTATCATCGCAATTATATTCATAACTATGGGCTTTCTTTAGAAGGCGTAACAACGGTTGTAGCCGGCAAGAACATCATCCTTATATCACCACATTTATATTTATTAACATAACATTTTTTTTTCATTTTTCAACATCATTCATTTTTTTTTCATGATATAGAGAAGACTTCTTTTTGAAAAATTCAAGTATAAATTTGAACTAAGGCTAAAATTTTTGCTATATACTACATAAAAATTATTGAGTTAAGTTTAATCTCCAAAAATAGCACGTATATTAATCAGGTTAGAAGCTTATAGGAGAAAAAGCAACAAATTACACACATGAGCTCTTAAGATTTCCAAATAATCCTTGGTTTATCATCAACTCCACATAACTCTATCTTTTATTCGTTTTTTTTTGCAGAATATTCCGCGAACTCTTAAGTAAAATGTTAAGGAATAAGCTAGAGCTCAACACGCTCGATCGAGTCAAAATTTATTCTTATTCTACCAAGCAGGAAAGTCAAAATTGTGACAAAACACTTATTTTATTTTTGAAATTTTTTAAAATTCTTCATTTTTTTAAATTTTGTTGGTAAAAACGGGATTACGCGAAAACAACAGCTGCAGGCATAATCAAATCGAAGATCCCCCCATACTAGAATGAAACATTGTCCTCATGTTTTACGAAGGTCACTACCGCAAACCTAAGCCGTTTATTAAGTATTCCTTACAGAAAAACGTTAGTCCGATAAGATTAGTGATATTGGATTTCCCAAATGAAGTTGAGGATTTGAAGCTCTTGTGAATGAAGGACAAAACCAAGAGCACGAGAGACTTCAAAAATCAGGGAATTTATGGACATTACAACACAAACACAAAACACGAATAATGGAAAGAGGCGGGCCTCTTCATAACTAAAACACTTATTATTAACTACAAAATAACAAACAGATAAGCAAGGGGTGCCTCCCATGAAGCACTGTTTAGGGTCACTAAGATTGACCAATCCCCCCCGAATTCATTTGTCCTAGGGAAGGTTTGTGAGATCCGTGACAACCCATTTTGGGTCGTCTCCTCCAAAGTATTGCTTAATAAACGATGACCATTTACCTTAAAGTTTGTCCTGGACATTGTAGGATAAACTCGACGAAGCCATATGGAAAAACATGTGCAATGGTGAATGGTCTAGACCAACGGATTCAGTTGCCTGAGAAAATCTTCAATCTGGAATTAAAGAGAGGACTTGAACACTAAACGTTTAAAACGCGTTTTGATCTTGACGTCATGGAATCCCTTAGTTTTCTCCTTTTTGGGGTTAAATCAAAGAATTCTCATAAGGCAATGATCACGAAGTATAGTTAGTTCATTGATTGAACTTTGTCGGTGATCACCAACGTCTTCAAAGTTCAAAAGTTTAGCATTCTTAAGAAGGCTAGTAGGACTTTTGTGCTCGAGCTCAAACTGGATAGATGACATGCCTTTTCCATACATCGAGCTGTAAAGGAGTACACCTTGATGGTGTTTTTGTAAGCTGTGCGGAGCCAAAGTTGTATCAATCTAGTTTGTCCGACCCAAGAGGCACGATCTCCCAATGTCCTTTCAAGAATTCGTTTCAAGCCAGATTGGATACCCTCAACCTATGCCCAATTGTTTTTGTGGGTGATACGCGTGAGAAAACGATGAGTGATTCCGTATTTAAGCATGACCATTTCAAACTGGTCATAGCAAAAATGGGTTTCCGCGATCACAGATGATAGCTACGATGGGCCCAAACCTAAATCGTGCGAAAAGAGATTTATTAAGAAACTTGCAAATAACTCGAGCGTCGTTGGTATGGAGCAGCTTTTGACTTAACCCTATTTTGACAAGTAGTCGAACCGCCACGAGTATATATTTGTTCCCGTTCGTAAAGACGAGAATGGCCCCAAGAAACTCAATGCCCCAAACGTCAAAGATTTCACAAACTTGGATGGAGTTTTGAGGCATCTCATCCCTCTGTGAAATTTTTTCCCTGACGTTGGCACGATCTAATTTTTAACCAACTCGTGTTCATCTTGTAAATAAATAGCCGCAAACGAACCCGACATCAAAGCCCTTTTTGGCGTTGATATTTTGCACCTGATGCCCCGTGGGTCCCAATGTGGCAATCTCGAGGATTTCAAGACTTTTTTTGCCAAGTGCACACATCCGCCAGATCACATGATCTACACATAATTTGAACAAGAAGGGGTTCTTCCCAGAATTAGTGGTTTGACATCTTTGAAAAACATTGTTTTTCTGCTGTTATGACATAGCCTTTGACAATGAAATTCCCCCGCATAGTAAGTTTGCTGAAATCTGCAAACCATATGGGTACTATCACCATGCAGAGCAACCGATTCCAAGAGTATTCGAGGGGAAATGTTTCCGGGGGTGATTTCCTTGTTCTCAATTTATCTTGATGATGAGTTCTCAAGTCTGGAAAAGAAGATCGGGGCCTGATTTTCTGCTCCTGTTTTATCTCGTATGATAACATCGAATTCTGGAGCATAAGGATCCCAAACCGCAATATTCTTGGCTTAGCATACCTTTGTTAGCGAAGAGATACTTTAAGCAGAATGGTCAGTATACACTAATGCTCTAATACAAAACGAGATATTGACCGAGGAACTCTTCAAAAGCGTACACTACGGCCACAGCAATTCTTTCGGCTCGTAGTGTAAGTGTGCTTTGAGCTTTCGGTCATTGTTTTGCTGGCAAAGTGAATTAGTTATAAAATGCTTTTTTTTTCGTTGCTCTAGGACTGCCCCGGTTGCAAAAGTTCCCTTGCATCACACATGAGTATTTTTCGAAGGGTAAATCCCAGTCGGGAGCAATCAAGATTGGATCCTCGGACTAATTTTCTTTTTAAGTGTATTAACGGATTACGAATAACACTTCTTTTGTTTCAAAAGCTTGAATACATTCATTGGAGAAGATGAACGGAGTATTCTTCTCAAGAAGATGAGTCATCGGTCGGGAAATTTTGGAAAAATCCTTAATGAACCGTCGGTAGAAACCGGCATGACCGAGAAAACTCCGAACACCCTTAACGGTGGTGGGATGAGGTAACTTAGCAATCACATCGATTTTGGCTTTATCAACCTCAATCCCTTTTTTGGAAATCTTATGGCCAAGGACAATGCCTTCCTTAACCATAAAATGACTCTTTTCCCAATTTAGACAAAGATTGGTGTCTTCACACCTTTGAAGCATCTTGTCTACACGAGAGAGGCAATTTTTGAATGAATTCCCAAAGACCGAAAAGTCGTCCATGAAGACTTCCATTGTTTTTTCGATCATATCATGAAAGATAGCCATCATACACCTCTGGAACGTGCCCGATGCATTGCATAAGCCAAAAGGCATGCGACGGTAGGCGAATGTTCCGTAAGGACACGTGAATGTTGTCTTTTCTTGATCATGAGGGTCGATGGGAATTTGAAAGTAACCCGAGAAACCATCGAGAAAACAATAGTACTCGTTTCCCGCTAATCTCTCAAGCATTTGATCCATAAACGGTAGTGGAAAGTGGTCTTTACGAGTGGCTTCATTTAACTTTCGGTAGTCAATGCATACACGCCATCCCGTAACCAATCGAGTCAGAATCAATTCATTTTCATCATTTTCAACAACGGTAAAACCACCCTTTTTTGGTACGCAATGTACAGGGCTTACCCAAGGACTATCCGAGATCGGGTAAATTAATCCAGCGTCAAGAAGTTTTTCAACCTCCTTTTTGATGACATCGTAGATTTTTGGATTCACTCGTCTTTGGTGTTGAACCGCTGGTTTGTAGTCCTCTTCCATAAGAATCTTGTGAGTACAAAATTCTGGGTTGATACCCTTGATGTCGGAGAGTTTCCAAGCGATGGCTCGCTTGTGTGACTTTAAAACCTTTATGAGAGCGGCTTTTTCCTCGACACTCAAGTCTTTAGCAATTATGACGGGCAACTTGTTGTCACCTTCCAAAAATGCGTATTCGAGATGAGGAGGTAAGTCCTTAAGTTCGACCTCGGGAGGTTCATCAATTAAAGATTTATCAGTTTTAGCTTCACAAACTTTCAGTTCTTTTCGAATTTCAGGCAAATAATTTCCTTGATTGGGAGGAGGTGATGGATCATCATTGAGAAATGATTCAAGAAGTAGAATATCCCCCTCCGGGTCATAGTAAGAGTCATCAACTTCCGGTGAAGTTGGATCATCTTCAAGAGCGAGGAAAGCATCGACTTCCTCAAGAAGAAAATCACTATCCCTGAAGGGAGTGAGAGTCGAAGAAGAGGTAGAGACGATCGGGTCATAGTAAGGAGTGGGATTGCCACTTGCGATCATATCGGAGAAACCGAGAACTTCCTGAGAATACTCCTCACAAGCCATTTCAATGACGTCGATTCGGTTTGCCGTCATATCATCGTAATTAGAGGAGTATCTCGAAGTTTGGTCAAGATTGAATGTTATGGCTTCTTTTCCAACACGAAGAGTTAATTCTCCTTCGTATACATCAATCAAAGCACGTCCGGTCTTTAAGAAAGATCTCCCAAGAATTAGAGGAACTCGGGGATCGGCATCAAAGTCTACGACTACAAAGTCGGCCGGGAATTTGAACTTTCCTACTTTTAGGTAGACATCTTCGGCGATACCGATTGGTTTGGTAATCGAACGGTCTGCAAGTTCAAGAGTCATACAAGTAGGAATGAGTTCCGGAAGAGAAAGCTTTTTCCATACGGATAATGGCATGAGATTTATGCTAGCGCCAAGATCGGCCAAGGCTAAGCACTCATCCATTCCGGGAAAATCACATGGTATGAGAAATTTGCCGGGGTCTCCAAGTTTTTCGGGTAACTTGTTTAGGATGACCGCCGAACAATGCTCATTCAAAGGAGTTCTAGCCATTTCACTTAATTTTTCTTTGTTTCCGATTAAGGCTTTAAGAGTTGAGGCAAATTTTGGCATAAGAATCAAAGCATCCGCTAAACTAATTTCGAAACTCATATCTTGAAAGATTTTGTAGAATTTCTCAATTTGGTCGTTAGCTTTTTCACGGCGCCTTTCATCATTACGTCTCGAAGGATATGGAATTGACGTTTTCAAATTAGGCATCGGAGCACTAACGGGATCAACAACGGGTTTAGAATTTGTCATTTGAGGTTGATCTTGGACAACCGGAGGTTGGACGTCTTTGGTACTTCCGTTATTAGTAGGAGGCACCGTGTCCTTTGTCACCTCGGTTTCACGTTCCACTACTTTAGGAGGTGAAGAAGTAGTAGGAATCGTGGGTCCTTGATAAGCAACACCACTTCGGGTGGTAATACCCTTCAAGTCTACCTTCGGGTTAGTAATGGTATTACTAGGGAGTGTCCCTGAACCTGAAGTAGAAGCGGTATTGGAATTCACAAACTTGGAAAGCATGTTCGTTAAATTGGTCATTTGATTTTGCAAATTTTGGTTTTGGTCTTGCATGTTTCTCATCACTGCATCATTAGCTTTAACATAGCTTTCAAAATCGTTCTTTGTCACACCTTGTTGTTTGTGGTGCTGGAGCTGGTAGGTTGGAGCTTGGTGAACCGGGGGTTGATTAATCGGAGGTCGATAAATTTGGCTTTGGTTAACCGGGGGTTGGTAGGTGGAAGCTTGGTTGTAATTATTTCCCCGGTTTTGGTTGTAACGGTTTTGGTTATTTCCTTGGTTGTTTTGATTGTTTTGAACGGGAGGAAAACTGGGAGGTCGAATTTGATTAGCAATTGGGGCTCGGTAACTAGAATTTCCTTGATTGAAATTAGCTGCTGCTGCTTGGGAAACATACTCTTGAATATTGTCACGATAAACGTTGCCATCGGTGGCAGGACAATTTCAGTATGATTGAGTTCCAACACAAGTTACACAACTTCATCGGACAGCCGCTTTGACGGGAGTGAGAGCTTGGGTTTGGTTTTTCTTTTCGAGAAGTAAAGCTTTCACCATATCTTTAAGTTCAGCAACATCGGGAGAAATACCGGGGGTAGAACTGCTCGAACTCACTTTTGCAACAACCGGTTTGTTACGTGAATTACGAACTTTGGATTTGCTTTCAATGATTCTTAGGCAATCACGAGGCATTTTATCCAAAAAGTTACCACCCTATTTTGCGGTGGAATTCAAATGAAATCTTGTCATTAGTTTCAAAGCATTATAGAAAGTATCGAGTTGATGTAACTCCGAAAATCCATGATGTGGGCATGCTCGAAGAAGATCATTGAATCGGTCCCATGCCTCGTAGAAAGTTTCATCAAATCGTTGTTGAAATCTCGTGATTTCATTTCGAAGATTTGTTGTTTTGGAAGGAGGAAAGAATTTGTTGATAAATTTCGAAACAAGATCATCCCATGTGATTATCGATCGAGGGGGTTCTTTTTCAAGCCAAATCCGGTTACACCTCAGAGTAAATGGCGTAAAAGCATAAGCTTTACCGACGTACTCGGGACGTTCGGGAACTTCATCGTAGAAGTGATCTTGTTGAAATAACGGATGTGAGCATGAGGGTCTTCCTTGTCATGTCCGAAGAATTGTTTGTTTTGAACGAGGGTAAGCAAACCGTGCTTAAGCTCAAAGTTGTCCGTGGTAATTTCGGGCACAACTACGGGAATAGGTTCACAAAGATTGAATGGTTCAACAAAAGTCGGATTGACTTGTTGTTGTTGACGGTTAGAATTACGAGATTGAGAACGAGTGCGCATGCACTAAAATGTAAAAAGAAAATTTATACTATTTTTTTTTTTTTGTGTTTTAACAATGAATTTTAAATACGGACAATGAGATAAGACACTTAAACCTAATAATCAACTTGCTTCTCGGTAACTCTTTAAAAGAATTAACTTTTAAAGGTGAGCCGTACGTCGCAAGAGACACAAAAGGCAAGTTTTTGATCTTTGGTTCGGGAACTTATTGATGGATAATACTTCAATTGAAAGTATTATTTGTTGGTGTTCTTTTACCAACTTGGTGAATTTATTTTATTTTTTTTCTTTTTATGGAAAATGTTTTTATGTTTTTGGTTTTTCTTTTTTTTTAGATTTTTGGTTTTATATTTTAATTATACTAATAAAAGAAAATGAAAAATATTTTTGTATTTTTTTATATGAAAATAAACAAAATAACTTCTCTTGGAAGGATCTTCAAACAAAAATTTTCAAACGGACCTTCATCAATCGTTTAGACAATCTCCCGGCTAAGCAGGTCGCCAAAAAACTTGGATCACTTCTGACTACACTCTTTAATCTATAGTAAACTATATATAAAATATTACTTATATAAACATTATAAAAAGGTAAAAGCAGGACATCAATAGATCTCAGTTCTTATAGTAATCGAAGTTATGATTCCCGGGTGTTATCCGCGATGAGAAAGAAGTGAAACTTCGAGAGTCGTTTTGAGAATCGATGCTTGAATGGGATAAGATTGATATTGGTTATCTAAAACTACGAGAAAATTAAGGTAAAAACTTAAAAATACTTAAGGGGAGACAACTGTTTAGCTAAAAACGTAAAACGAAAATCCTAAACGGTGACTAAAAACCCTAAATTTCTAAAAATAAACTTAAAATGAAATTTTCACTTTTAATAGACTCTAATTAACTAAAAAGTAATATTAAAGAAAACTAGAATGAAAACGGAGTTGATTTGAGCTTAAAAATACGAAAAACGTAAACGGAAACGAATCCCGTTCTTTAAAGATTGAAATTTTGCAATTTTAATCCTACGAAAGCAAAACTAATTTTCTTAGAAACTATATGATAAAAGAAAATTTTCTAAAAAAGAATTATATTTTTTTGATTATTTTTCTATTTTTTATGAATTTTTAAAGTTTTTAATAAAAAATAACCTGGGTTTAAATACTAAACTATTTATAAAATTTTGAAAACTTATAGAAAGTAGCTTGATAATAAGAGTAACACAAATTATCGAATAAGATCAGAAATAAGCTAAAACTGATTTTTTATCTAAAATGCCGAAATATGTATTTTTATGATTAATTTGTATGATCCTTAAAGATGTGTTTTGATTGCCTTGATGGTTTAGGGTGTGTTGTGATTGGGTCGTTTGGTTGAGAGGGTTGACGGTCCCAGTTCGAGCCCTAAGCTCACTTGGGACTTCCCCTTTTCCAATATTGTAAATGCGATTTTTTTACATAACTTTTTTATGACAAATAAAATAAGGTACTTTTTGAAAAGACACTATTTTTATAAACCACAAATAAGCACCAAATAAGCTAAGTAAAGTGACAGAATAAGAAAAATCCTACTTAAAACCTATAAAATGCAAACTATTTGGGCTTTTTAGAACAAATAAGCTAAGTGAAAAGTAAAATAAGCTTAAAAGATAAAAGCTATATCTAATAAGCACATAGAACTAAAAATAACCAATTGATAAGCTAGAATGACAGGAAAACAGAGAAAGAAAAGCTAAAAACTTAAAAACACTTAAATTTTTCACTAGAAAAGTAAATAAGCTCAAATAAAGCAAATGACAAAACCAAATAAAGCTAGAATGGACTTATAATAACCTAATAAGCTAAACAAACCCTAAAATAAGCCATAACAATAGCCAGATAAGCTAAAAAAAAAGAAAATAGAACTTATGCGTGTAAAAAGTTTATACCAAACAAACCCCTTATAGGCACCTTTAAGCTGTATTTTTATATAAGCTAAAGGATCCCTTATGGATTTTGAGAGCTTATGACCATTAATAAGTACACCTAAAATATTGGTTAATAACTTTTTAAATTCCATTTTGAAAAATAGGAGCTTAATGAAAAGGCTTGTTGAAAACAGCTTATACACTAAGAACACTTAGTTACTTTTGGTTTTGAAATTGAAAAGACAAAACTTATTTTAAGGCTAAAAACAGATATGCTAATGAACTTATTTTTTGAAACCTATTTGAAATAGATTAACCACTACCCTAGATCTACTTGTATGCTAAATTTAATACTAAGAAATAAATTTTACCCTCTGAAAATTATGTTGAAAAATGGATGTTTGTAAGCTTATGATGCTTGATGCAATTGACATGTAAAATGAACAAAAACTTATTATCCGAAAATGCCGTCTTAGAACTATATTTAAACTACTATATAAACTCAAAACTAACCTAAAGGCTTTTTGAACAATGACTAGTAATGATAAAAGCTTAATGCAAATGATACAACGACAGATTGGACTTGTATATACTAACATTTAAGAAAATAGATAGCTATATTCTAACTTATAAACTTACTCAAACCACCCTTAATTCTGAGATTTAAAACTGATATCAAAGACAAATGGCCACTTGCATGTACTAAATACAGCAGTACTAACTTGTTGTTAGTACTTGCTATGCCAAACACCTTTAAATCTATTTTCAAATTATTTAATCTTATGAAATTAATCTATGATAAAACTTGATACAGATAACAAACAACTTATTAATAGACCTTATGAGCTTATATCAACAATCAAATAAGCCAGAATCATTAAGTTACTAGTTATGCTAATATTTTTGGATTTTTATTATTTATGGTCAATTAAGATGAAAACTAGATCTATATAAAAAAACTTAGAATCAGATTATCAAAAACTTAAACTAAATAGTATAAGAGCAAATTAAAAACATGAATAAGCAAGTAAATAAGCAAATTAAGCAGATTTAAACTATGAAATTAAGGACAGAAAAGATAAATGAGAACTTACAAATGCCTTAGCTAAACAAAGGCTTAATTTGCTTAAAGAGCTGTCAACAAGCTCTAGCTTATCACAAGGATAAGCTAGTAAAGTCCAATAAGCTCTTCCAGAGTAAGCTTATCATCCAAGCAACCAAAATCCTTATTAAGCATAGGTATTAAGCTGATTTTGATTGTTTAAGTAGATTAATGATTAACTTGAGCTCAATCTAAGCTTAGAGACTTAGAGAGCTGAGATGAGCTTATTAGAGCTTATGTAACAGTATGAGAGCTTATAGAAAAGTGGATAAGAACTTTTAGAAATTTAAGAGTAAAACAAGCAAAAACAGATTTAATAAGGTAAACTACTATTTCATTGATTTAAAACAGATTACAAAACTTGAAATTGAAAATACAAGAGCTTAATAAGAAATTACATTTAAATGAAAAGTTACATAAGCTAATTAAAAACTAAAAAAAATGCAGAAAAAGAAGATATTGTGTGTGAGGAGTGAGCTTGTATTTATAGTAGTCATGAGAAGCTTCTAGCCCTTGAGTCTGTTACACGCTCCTTTTAATCTGAACCTTCCAAACATTGCCAATCATTGGATCCTCAATTATCACCGTTGGATCATTTGATGAGCACACGGATTGCCAGCGTGGCATTCCGTGTGTCAGACCCTTTGTGCTTCTTTTGGCTAGGATTTAGTGTAAAAATCCTTGTCCTTGTGTGTTTCTTTCATATATCCGCGTGTCCTTTCTTGTGGGTTTCGACCAATGAGAGCCTCTCATGACGTTTCCCTTTGCCAGCTTGTACCTTGATGCTTGAATTACTAAGCCACATTGTCAATTGTCGTTTACCCTTTGATTTTGATGTAGGGTAAAACAAAGAAGGAGATGAACAGTAAAAACGGGATTTCCCTTTTTTTATATCTTTATTTGACCCGAGTGTTTGGGGGTTTGACTTTGGGCCCGGGTAAAAAGAAATGGGCCTGAGTTTATGGTTTGGGCTTGGTTATAAGGTTTTAAGGATTTATAGGAGATAACGACAATTATCTCTTATAATATAAAGAGATAACGGTGTTAGGGTTCCCCATTAGGGACCTTTTGGTAGAAAATTAGTTTACATTTAGGGGCATTTTGGGTATTTTTTTCGAGGATTTTTGTCTTTTTGTGATTGACAATGTTGACATATGGGTTGACTTTGTTGACATTGATAGCAATCTTCCAGGCCTCTTTTGCACTCTTTCCGTTTCCCGGTCCTGTCGTGTTTGTCCGGCTTTGACCTTTTTCTTGTGATTTTTGCACTATCCGTACCTACACATTCTACAAACAACAACATCACAAATACAAGCAGATTTTTGCACAATTTTAATTCTATTTTATAGGCCATTTTGGATATAATATGGATATGTGATTCTCATATATCATGGGTCTATTGATGTTACCGTTGTCCTTCTTGCTTCTAAAGTAGAAGACAGCCAATAGTGCACCTTGACCATTCTTTCTTCCCACTCCTTATAGATAGTTCAACTGTAACTAGTGTGAGTATAGGTCCACTAGACTGAGATATCTAAGTGTTCCTTTTGGCTTTCCTAGGTTTGTGGGTCTTTTTGGGTTAAGATTGTGATAGAATAGTGATTGGTTCAAGAATAGATAGTGATACAGTTGTGGATGTGTGTTAGGGTTCAGTGGGATTTCCTGACCCTTCACCCACTTCTGCTTAATGATACATTCCCTTTCATCCAATCTTAATTATCCTCCCCTCAAACAATACTTTAGAGATTAAGTAGTCCAATGCTAGCAATCAGAAAGTTAAACCTGCTAACATCAAAAGCCTTTGTGAGAAGATCTGCAACATTGTGGTCTGTGTGAATCTTGATCACTTGAATCAACTTCTTCTCATAAGAATCTCTGATGAAATGGTGCCTAATCTCTATGTGCTTGGTTTTAGAGTGAAACACTGGATTCTTCACAATACAAATGGTGCTTTCATTATCAATGTAGATCTTGGTGTTCATGAAGTTGAATCCATAATCAAGCATTTGATTTTGAATCCATAACACCTGACCACAGCAATTAGCAGCAGCAACATACTCTGCCTCAGTAGTAGAGTTGGCAACTATAGTCTGCTTCTTGCATTGCCATGAAATCAATCTTCTTCCAAGAAATTGACAACCTCCTGTTGTGGATTTCCTGTCTAAGCTAGCACCAGCATAATCACTGTCAGAAAAGGCTTCCAAGTCAAATGATGAATCTCTAGGATACCAAAGGCCCAATTTAGGTTGACCTTTCAAGTATCTAAAAATTCTCTTCACATCATGAATATGTGAAGTCTTTGGTGTAACTTGGAACCTTGCACAAGCACAAACATCAAACATTATGTCAGGCCTAGAAGCTGTTAAGTACATCAATGATCCAATCATTGATCTCTGTATAATGGTAGAACATTGATCTACAGCTCAGCGTTCTTCATCCTTATTCCAATGCCTTATTAGTCTCTTAATTGGAGTGCTTGCAGTCTTCACATGGCACGAAAATCAAACTAATTTTTACATATCTGTTGAGCCACATATTTGTTCTTGGTGTTAATGCAGATTACACCTATTTCTGTAGATTTGTGACTTCGTACGACCCGCATAAGAAAGAAGATGGATTCGAGCTCCCCCAAAGGAACTCATCTCTCGATTCCTCTGTTTACGCATATCTGGTTCAAGATAATCAAAGACTTTATAAGCATCTTGTACTGTTATAGACGCTCCTCAAACTCGTGTTGAGACTTGTTCGACTTGTTCTATCGATTCACTTACGCCTACGTTGGGAATTTGTCTATCTTGTCTCCTGTTTGAGGTGACAATGTTCTTATCATATGGTGCCTTCTCTTCTGTATGAAATCTTCGTTTCCAAAAAGGTAGGTAAGATACTCGGTTCTAGTCTAAATTAGTCCAGGCTCTGTAAGAGCTTGATGTGTTATGACGCATACAAATGCTAGTTTATCGTGTGTATAACTGTTGTCAAGATAGAACCTTTATTCAAGCGAAAAATAGTTTGGATATCTTCAGAAATCCCAGTAAGGGTAGCAAATTGTGTCCATTAATACTTCGATATGTTCACTTTCTTAGTGTACCATAGTAACGAGGCAAACAGCTTGACTCAAGCCTTATACGAGGTAACAGCAAAGTAGAGATAACCCGCTTATATGATGCAATCTAGGTCTCTCTAAAATTGGTATACCTTGGATGTGCCCTGTATATATTTCTAGCCTCAGTCAGTAGTGGTCGCACTAGAGAACCTTATCACATGTAACTGTCTCACTGTATTGTTTGCTGTTTGGCTCTCACAGGCTTCTGTTGTATTTTTTGTTTACTTTTGGGTGTATAAACTCTTGGTTGAAGAACTCGTGTGTCTTGCATTTTTTTTCTGTGTGTATTAACTCGAACATTTCTCTTACGTGTTTCAGTTATTTCTTCTTGTTGTATTCGTGAAGTACACGTTAATATTTTTCGTATTCCAATAACGGCCCTCTTGCCATGTTTAGAGAATATGGTTCGAACTAGGATGTGCGCCTGAGTCCCTGTAGAGATGCGTTCGCACAGAATTATGTAGAAATCTCCCTCTTAGTACATGTGTTTAACAAAAGATGTGCTTCTAATCAATCAGCCACTAGTGTACAAAACGTTGATTGTTGATGTATCTCAGCACACCTAG
This sequence comes from Tanacetum coccineum, assembly GCA_026074375.1. Classification (NCBI taxonomy): domain Eukaryota; kingdom Viridiplantae; phylum Streptophyta; class Magnoliopsida; order Asterales; family Asteraceae; genus Tanacetum; species Tanacetum coccineum. Next base: position 21,116 of record BQNB010001776.1, on the reverse strand, counting down.
AAAATGCTTGTAGACGATTCTATAGCATATTCGTCACACATTCGAAAAACTCTTATCTTTATATTGTGTTGTGACTGCAAAAGGGTCGCGTCGTGGTCACGCTTGTCTCACGATCTCTCTCTTGTTTGCCCTCCTCCATCACATTATTTGTTTATTTTTTTTTTGTATTGTCTGGTGATGAGATGTATGGGATCCAGATACGGCCACGGTCCTTGTGTTCACTGATCAATCAGATGTAGTTTTCGAATGTGTGACTATATGTATATCGTCAACATTTTATAGGTGGAGATCTCCTCTCATGATTTACTTTTATAGAGTTATACTAGTGTGGCGTAGAGTTTGAGATGCAATAGACGTTGTTAGAGGAGCTCTTTTTCTACAACGTTTGAACATGTTACAGAAGGTTTGGACACTAGTTGATGTCTATCTAAGGGCAAGATCGGGCAGTGTTGTGTAACTCTGTAGATATGGTTATTCGAATGAATGACAAGTATATAATTGAGTTGAATGATAGGAATTGTGTTAAGAATTTATAATAGCTCAATGGAGTTGTGTTTCATCACTCTCGCGCATACACACTCATAGAAAGTGATAGTAATTGGCAATGTGATTGTTGATGATAGGGTTTTCATGACCGTGCCGTGCGCGCTTATGTGATGAAGAGGGCATGATAAGGTATATTTCTTGAGCTTATAGCCTCTCTCATTCAGTTGGGGTATATCTAGTTTGAAAGTTCCCAGATAGTATGTGTAAGAGTGCGCGCTTCTTATTTTTATGGACAGTCTATATTAGAGAAAGTGTAATTGGTTGTGGCGCTCCGTATTGGTTTGCCGCACTTCTGTGTGTTCTATTGAATCGGTGTTGATCGATCGCCTTGTTTTGACCTGAAGTAAGAGTCTTGTTAGAATGCATTATGGTGAATAAGCTCCTTTGGCATTAATCAATTTCTCTCCTAATGGTCTACATAATGTCACATGATCTGTGATAGAGACGCATAGGTTGTGTGTCGTGACACTGACCGTGAATCTATCCTACCTGTTTTGAGAAAATGATTTAGAAGAGGAGCACCATTGATATTGGGATGACAACGCGCGCGGCCATCTCAAATGAGGACAAGAGTGCTCTCCGGTGTTGAGTGTTTTGTATTGTGTATGTATGAAGTGATCTGTCAAGTGTTTGTTGGTGTGATATAAAGATTGCTACTTTATTAGTGTCTTGAGTGTTTGAAGCAGTGTGTGATAGGCGTAAGTCGATCTTTGTCTTAGTTGATGAGTAGATTTAATGGGGAGAGATCTGTCTCTATCCTGTTTTTGTAGAGAGTCGTTATAGTCAGTGCGTACACAGTAAATGAGGTTGTAATCGTCTTTAATTAGCCAAGACAAACTATGTGTGTGTCCTGAAAATTATTTCATAATTTGAGTTTGATTTTGCCTAATTTGTGAGAAGACTACGATAGACTCGCCAAGATTGTCCCAGTGGTTCGAGACTAATAAGGCATGTGTTGTATAGGATGAAGAAGCTTAAGAATGAGTAGGATGTTGTAATATCACTAGTATATCGTCTCGGATAGGATTTGTAGTGAATGAGTACGCTTTACAGCTTTATAAGGTGGTGAGTTAATGCTTTTTGTCTGTTTGTGATTGTGTGCAAGGTCTCGTGCTATGTTGTTACAAGCCAGTCTATGACATTCAAATATTCATGTTGTGAAGAGCTCTCGTTTTTAAAGAATTAGTTGTGATAAGGTCTGAGAGCCGAGAATGGGGGCGCTGTGTGTGGGCTAGATCTCTAGAGATGCATCATTGGACTTGGAGCCTTTATCGGATCAGTGATTTAATAGGTGAGATAAATTCTTCTTTTTTGTGTGTGTTTTAATGATATTTATTGTTTCCTCTAATTTGTGCTAGTCTATGTAGATAGTGGAAGATGCCAAAAGATAAGTTGGTTGGTCTAAGTTCGTGAAGATCTAGATTGAGTTCATGGGAATGTGTCAAATGCAGACTTGTCTAGGGGACTATCTCTTTAGTTCGGCTGGATATGGTGGTTTGGTGCGGCGTCTGGAGTGTTGGAGGGTTGGTGTGGGTGTGGGAGGAGATGAATTGAGTAAGCCAAGTTGAGCTGGAGGTGGTGGTGGTGTAACAGTTTTAATTATTATTCGTTGATAGAGGTCGTGGGGTGGTTTATGTACTTGTGATTAGGGGGGAGCGTGTTTGTGGCTGTCAGGTCGGGGCGGTGGTTGAGGATTGGGCATTTGCACGGGTCTATGGGGAGAATGCTGGTTCGTTATGGCGAGGCGTTTGAGGGGGTGGGAGGGTGGTGGGTGGGAGTTGGGTTGAGGGGTGTTGGGGACGTGGTTTGGTGAGTGAGTGGGGGGGTGGTTGAGGGGTTTGCGTTGGCGCTGGTATGATTGGTGGTATTGTGGCCTATATCTTTTTTATAACCATTACTTCTTGTAACAATATTTTTACTTAGTTCTTATTCACAAATTTGATCTAGTTGTTTTCATTTTATTTTCTAAACATCGTTCATTTTTCTATTACTTATTATTTTCTTTAATTCCATACTAACCATGCCATAATCCTTATAAAACCAAATTTCTTACTTTAATTTTCAAGAAATATTGTTTTATTACAAAACCTCATTTTTCCTCATACCAAAGTGAGTTCTTAAACTGCCCTTTTATCTTCAAACAACGGGACTTACAAAGGGAACTTCTATGAGTCCTTTGGACAAAAGAGGTTTTATCCAATACAAATTTTCTTTGGAATGAAGTTATCACGAATAGTTTTAAAACAGATTTTTAATTTGATGGCTGTTTCGTATAGGTTTATATGAGAATTCTATGTAATATCCCTATGGAAACAATCTTATTTGGCAATATCATAGAATATAAGGTGGTATTGGCTAAACTTCGGAGTCTGCTCATATGGCATAAATGAATGATGGTAAGTATAATTTTCGATAGCTTATTGTTTAGGTAGCGCTTAGGGACCTACGGAGCTTATAGTACATACCTTGCCTAAAGAAATATTACCCATATTTTTTTCTCTAATTCTATATAATATTAATAATTGCAGAGTCTGCGCGAATAAAAGTATAAGTGCAAACTCTCTTTGTATATAGACAATATACCTATAGTAATTATATACAGTACTATAATAGACAACTCGTATATCATATTAATGTACTGCATATGTCCCACTAATGCCCTATCAATCTAGTGATGCTTTGAAATGTATTGACTCATATTCGTATGTCCGGTGTTTTAAACAACTCCATCATTTCTTTTAATTGATGGATATACAATTACGTTGTTTGAAATATGGTTATATGTCCAGCAAAAACATTTGACCTCGGTTTCTCATATAAACCTTGGGCTCTTGATACCAATCTGTAACTACAACAAATTGGGTCGCAGCGGAATATGGGTCCGGGGCGTGTTACTTCAAGATCAATAGAACCTAAGAATATATAAGAAACGACACAAAAGAGTTGTGTTATATTGATACATTGATTTAATTAAGACTTAATACACAACTGCATATAGCTTTACATGTCCACTTGTTGATATTATCAATGTTGACAATAATTGCCCCAAATATGAGGCCTCCTAAATCTTTAAGAGTGCAATCCAACAATGTATAAACCCAATGCATCTATTGGCATCCTACAATGCCTATTGACCTCCTGAAAAACATTGCTTAAAACGTCAACAAAATTGTTGGTGAATTCATAGGTTTGAATAAATCATTAATGTGGCAGGAATCCGCAGTCTTTTTAGTGATAATGCAACACATGCGATTCACAAAAACTTGATTACAATTTACCACTAAGCTCATGACACTAAGTCTCGACGTTATTACTTGCAATTAACTTATATCTGCAATTTCTGCCGGATTAGATGTTCAAACCCCGAATAATCTTATAATTCGAATTGCTTTATATCGTTCGTTCCCGGTGATAGCTTAATCAACCGAACGGAAGAGGTCGTTTCCCGAATAGATCTATTAAATAACATTGAGCTCACCATGTGGTAATTCCCAACTACATACTATGCAATTGACAGTTCATGATAAAAGGGGCTCAACTGGGGTTATCGTACTTAGGCAACCCTGTAATCAATACTTGCGTCCAATTTATAAAATAAAAGCTGTTTTCACCCCATTTATTATAAAGCATTGACGAAATACTAAAAAGAATTATTTTAAGATCAGTAAGGGGCCAATATGACTCACCTTGAGTTCAGGAATCCAAATATCGCAGATATACGCGTCACGTAAAAGATCGAATGCAACCTAAATTATCTAGGTCGTATAAAGTACGAAGTCACTTGGATTTCAATCTTATAGCATGTTACTTGTCCTATCGTTAGGGCTTTCATAATTAAAGAGGTCATGACATGACGTTCGGAGGAGTTAGGACACTTTAAATCCGTAAATCCACTAACTCGTCGAAACGCCATCCGAGAGGCCTCATTATAAAACGCCTAGTATATAGGACTTTGATAACCACATATTATTCTATATAGGCTCTATCACCAATAATGGTTTTGGTAAACGTAATTTGTGTTTAATACTGTCTTAAATTCGTTTATAATTATCGTTTTTGTAGGTTATGATAAAAAGAATCATTGGCGTAAACTTTGCGTTGTTTCTTGTTTTAAAAACAATTCTTGCGAGCTTCTTTTGTAATTTTCTCGTATCATGACGAGTTTTCATAAATTGACATTTTTCGAATTTCGGACCTACTGGGTTGAAACATTAAAATTACTGTTCAATTTCAGTCGACGTGAGTTTTACTAAAAATCGTAATTCGTCGTCCGTAAATACCGTAATAAATGTCGTATTTTTATTCGTTAGTGAGAATACCTCCGTTTTTAACGATTCTTTTCGAGGGCGTCTCGTATTTGAAAGTTTCTATATTTTTAGGAGGTTTACAAATAATAATAACTTATCATTTCGTCCATGAATAGTAACTTTTTTTAAAAATAGTTTTATTAAAGTATTATTTGTCGTAAACTCGCGAACATTCATAAACTCGTCGTTATTAATTGATAAATTACGAGTTTCTTTATCTTTTGGAATTCTAAAAATGTGTACACCTCCCACAATTGTGTTTATTTATTAAAAATATTAATACTTGCTGTTTATAAATTTTACTAAAAATGTTTTTATCAATAGATTTACTTAGACTTCGTCGTTTATTGACGTATAAATCTCTTTTCTTAACTTAACTTTTTCGTTATTACTCCGTTTAACAAAGTTTCTCTTCTTTTTTGGAATAGTCGTGAATTGAATTATTCTATAGAAATATAAAATGGGTATGTTAAATTCGAATTTTGACAGCAAGCTTAGGTGAGTTGGTTAAGTCCCTTTTTAACCTTCTTCTTTATTCTTTACCACTTTTGTATTTTACCCACATGTCTTATATTATCATATATGTTATATTCTATATATATTGGAGTAAATGTGTCCATCTTTAGTCCTCTCCTTGTGAGACACCTATGTCCAAGTTACCATGTTACATATCCCATTAACAACTTTAAATAAACCATTAACTTTACTTATGTAACACCTTTATCGATAGTTTTGTCATAATCATTTTTTATCCATAACCAAGTGTGTAAATAACTTATGTGACTATTTTAACATGATATCATTAATATCATAAGATATATAAAAGTGTACATTATGATGAAAATAAATAAAAACTTCTTTTTACATGTTAATAATCCTAAATGGTGATTTAAGCTATAAAGAATTAACATATGCATATAAATGAAAAATACAAGAACATAAAAGGGGGGGGGGGGGAGTTCAAGTGTAACTCCCAAATAAAACTTTTTTTTTTTTTTTTTTTTTTTTTTTTTTCTTTTTTTTTTTTTTGCTTTTTTTTTTCTTCATTTTTTTTGTATTGTGAAGAATCTAGTGTTTCACTCTAAAACTAAGCACATAGATATTAGGCACCATTTCATCAGAGATTCTTATGAGAAGAAGTTGATTCAAGTGATCAAGATTCACACAGACCACAATGTTGCAGATCTTCTCATAAAGGCTTTTGATGTTAGCAGGTTTAACTTTCTGATTGCTAGCATTGGACTACTTTATCTCTGAAGTATTGTTTGAGGGGAGGATAATTAAGATTAGATGAAAGGGGATGTTTCATTAAGCAAAAGTGGGTGAAGGGTCAGGAAATCCCACTGAACCCTAGCACACATCCACAAATGTATCACTATCTATTCTTCAAGCAATCACTATTCTATCATAATCTTAACCCAAAAAGACCCACAAACCTAGGGAAAGCAAAGGACACTTAGTAGCTCAGTTCTAGTGGACCTATTCAACTAGTTACAGATGAGGGACTATCTATAAGGAGTGGAAAGAAAGAATGGAAAGGGCTGCCACTATTGCTTCTAGCTTAGAAGTAGAGTAGGACAACGGTAACATCAATAGGACCCATGATATGTGAGAAATCACATATCCTTATTATATCCAAAATGACCCTTAAATGATTAAAATGTGCAAAAATATGCTTGTATTTGTGTATTTTGTTGTTTGTGAATGTATAGGTACGGATAGTGCAAAAATCACAAGAAAACGGTCAAAACCGGACAACACGAACACGGGACGGAAAGAGTGTGCAAAAATGAGACGGGATAGATTAAGATTTGCTATCAATGGTTCAACAAATGTCAACCATTGGTCAACTATTTTGGTCAATTCACAAAAAGGAAAAGTCCTCAAAAATACCCAAAATGCCCTAAATGTTAAACCTAATTTCACCAAAAGTCCCTAAGCCCTAACACCGTTATCTCTTTATATTTATTAGAGTAACGGTCTCGTGTTCTCCTATAAATCCTTTAAAACCTTAATAAACAAAGCCCTAAACTCATAAAAACTACGGGCCCATTCTATTTTTACCCGGCCCAAAGTCAGACCCAAACACTCAGGTCAATTTAAAGATATTAAAAAGAAAAGTAAAAGGGCGGGGAAATCCCATTTTGTACTGTTCTATATCCTTCTCCAGTTTTAACCCATGCATCAAAACAAAGGTTGGGTGTGTTTTAACGACAATTGACAGCGTTCGGTGGTTAGTAATCTCAAGCGATCAAGGACAGCTAGCAAAGGGTAAACGTCATGGAGGCTCTCATGTCGACACATAATAAATAGGACACGCGGGTATATGAAAGAAGAATACACAAAGGACAAGGATTTTTTACACTAAATCCTAGCCAAAGAGCACAAAAGGGTCTGACACACGAAATGCACGCTGGCAATCCGTGTGCTCATCAAATGATCCAATGGTGATAATTGAGGATCCAATTATTGGCAATGATTGGAAGGTTAAGATTAAAAGGAGCGTGTAACAGACTCAAGGGCCAGAAGCTTCTCATGACTACTATAAATACAAGCTCACTCCTCACACACAAAAAATCTTCTTTTTCTGCATTTTTTTTTGTTTTTTAATTAGCTTATGTAACTTTTCAATTAAATGTAATTTCTTATTAAGCTCTTGTATTTTCAATTTCAAGTATTGTATCTGTCTTAATCATGAAATTACGTAGTTTACCTTATTAAATATGTTTTTCCTTGTTTTACTCTTAAATTTCTAAAAGTTCTTATCCACTTTTCTATAAGCTCTCATATTGTTACATAAGCTCTAATAAGCTCATCTCAACTCTCTAAAGTTCAACGTAGTTTGAGCTCAAGTTAATCATTAATCTACTTAAACAATCAAAATCAGCTTAATACCTATGCTTAATAAGGATTTTGGTTGCTTGGATGATAAGCTTACTCTGGAAGAGCTTATTGGACTTTACTAGCTTATCCTTGTGATAAGCTAGAGCTTGTTGACAGCTCTTTGAGCAAATTAAGCCTTTGTTTAGCTAAGGCATTTGTAAGTTCTCATTTATCTTTTCTGTCCTTAATTTCATAGTTTAAATCTGCTTAATCTGCTTATTTACTTGCTTATTTGTGCTTTTAATTGCTTTTTATATCTATTTAGTTAAGTTTGATAATCTGTTTCTAAGTTTTTTTTAATATAGATCTTAGTTTTCTTCATATTGTCTCATAAATCAATAAAAATCCAAAAATATTAGCATAACTAGTAGCTTAATGATTCTGGCTTATTTGATTGTTGGTATAAGCTCATAAGGTCTGTTAATAGTTGTTTGTTATCTGGTAATCAAGTTTTATTCATTAGATTTAAATTTCATAAGCTTAAATGAATTTGAAAGAGTTTAAAGGGGTGTTTGGCATAGCAGTACTAACCACAAGTTAGTACTGCTAGTGGCCATTTGGTCTTTGATATCAGTTTTAAATCTCTGAATTAAGGTTGTTTGAGTAAGTTTTATAAGTTAGAATAGAGCTAGTCTAGTTCTCAAATGTTAGTTTGATAAAAGTCACAATCTGTCATTGTTATCATTTGCATTTTAAGCTTTTATCATTTCTAGTCATTGTCACAGCCTTATTAGTTTTAGTTTTGAGTTTTATAAGTGTTAATTTTAGTTCTTAAGATCTGCATTTATAGGTTTTAAGTTTTTGTTCATTTACATGTCAATTGCATCAGCATCATAAGCTTACAAACAGCCATTTTCAACACAAATTTTCAGAGGGTAAAAGTTATTCTTAGGTTTTGAAATTTAGCATACAAGTAGATCTAGGGTAGTGGTTAATCTATTTCAAATTAGTTTTCAAAAATAAGTTCATTAGCATATCTGTTTTTAGCCTTAAAATAAGCTTTTTGTCTTTTCAATTTCAAAACCAAAAGTAACTAAGTGTTCTTAGTGTATAAGCTGTTTTCAACAAGCCTTTTCATTAAGCTCCTGAATTTCAAAATGGTTTTAAAAAGTTGTTTTAAGTAGTATTTTAGGTGTACTTTTTAGGGTAATAAGCCAAAAGTCCATAAGGATCCTTTAGCTTATTTAAAAATAAGCTTAAAGGTGCCTTAAGGGGTTGTTTGGTTAACTGTTTACACCATAAGTGCTTATTTCTTTATTTTAGCTTATCTGCTTATTGTTATGGCTTATTTAGGTTTAGTTTAGCTTATTAGGTTAGTATAAGTCCATTTTAGCTTATTTGGTTTTGTCATTTGCTTATTTGAGCTTATTTGCTTTCTAGTGTAAAATTTTAAGTGTTTTTAAGTTTTTTAGCTTTTCTGTCATTCTAGCTTATCAATTGTGCTTATTTTAGTTCTTATGTGCTTATTAGATATAGCTTTTAATCTGTTTTAGCTTATTTAACTTTTCCCTTAGCTTATTTGTTCTTAAAAAGCCCAAACAGTTTGCATTTTATAGGTTTAGTAGGATTTGCTTATTCTGTCATTTTTCCTAGCTTATTTCGTGCTTATTTGTGGTTTATAAAAATAGTGTCTTTTCAAAAAGTGCTTATTTTTCTGTCCTTAAAAAAGTTGTAAAAAAATGGCATTTAAAAATATTTGGGAAAGGGGAAGTCCCAAGTGAGCTAGGGCTCGAACCTGGGACCTCAACCCTCTCAACCAAACGTCCCACACAACACACCCTAAACCATCATGCTACGAATGCTCATCTGTTAGGATCTTACATTATTAATCTTTTATATACATTTTAGGCATTTTAGTATATAAGCTGTTTTAGCTTATTTCGTAGCTTATTCGATAAGTTGTGTTCTCTTAGTTCAAGCTACTTTCTATAATTTTTTCAAAAAATTTTTATAAATTTAGTTTAGTATTTTTAACCTTTTTTTTTATTAAAAAACTTTAAAAATCATAAAAAATAGAAAAATAATCAAAAATATATAATTCTTTTTTAGAAAATTTTCTTTTATCATATAGTTTCTAGGAAAATTAGTTTTGCTTTCGTAGGGTTAAAATTGCAAAATTTCAATCTTTAAAGAACGGATCGTTTCGTTTACGTTTTTCGTATTTTTTAAGCTCAAAATTCAACTCCGTTTTCATTTAGGTTTTTTTTTTTTCTTTAAATAGTACTTTTTAGTTAATTAGAGTATATAAAAGTGAAAATTATTTTTAAGTTTATTTTTAGAAATTTAGGGTTTTTAGTCACCGTTTAGGATTTCCGTTTTACGTTTTTAGCTAAAAAGTTGTCTCCCCTTAAGTATTTTTAAGTTTTTACCTTAATTTTCTCGTAGTTTAGATAAACCAATTCAATCTTATCCCATTTCAAGCAGCGATTCTTCCCCCCAAAACGACTCCTCGATTTCAATTGCTTTCCTCATCGGGGATAACGACCCGGGAATCATACTTCTGGATTACTATAACTGAGATTGTTTGATTCCTGCTTTTCTTTTTATATGTTTATAAAGTATTTTTTATTATATATTTACTATATTTTATAAGAGTGGAGTCAGAAGTGATCAAGGTTTTGGCGCGCTGCGGGTAGATTGTCTCCGGATTGTTGAAGTCGTTTGAACATTTTTGTTGAAGATCCTTCAAGAGACTCGTTACTTTGTATTTTCATTATAAAAAAAATACAAAAATATTTTTCATTTTCTTTTATTAGTATAATTAAAATATAAAACCAAAAATCTAAAAAAAAAAGAAAAACCAAAAACATAAAAACATTTTCCATAAAAAGAAAAATAAAATAAAATAAATTCACCAAGTTGGTAAAAGAACACCAACAAATAATACTTTCAATTGAAGTATTATCCATCAATAAGTTCCCGAACCAAAGATTAAAAACTTGCCTTTTGTGTCTCTTGCGACGTACGGCTCACCTTTAAAAGTTAATTCTTTTAAAGAGTTACCGAGAAGCAAGTTGATTATTAGGTTTAAGTGTCTTATCTCATTGTCCGTATTTAAAATTCATTGTTAAAACATAAAAAAAATAGTATAAATTTTCTTTTTACATTTTAGTGCATGCGCACTCGTTCTCAATCTCGTAATTCTAACACGTAACAACAACATGTCAATCCGACTTTTGTTAAAACCATTTCAATTTGTTAAACCTATTCCGTAGTTGTGCCAGAAATTACCGCGGGGACAAACTTTGAGCTTAATCCACGGTTTCTTACCCTCGTTTAAACAATAATTTTCGGACATGACAAGGAAGACCCTCATGCTCACATCTGTTATTTCAACAAGATTCACTTTTTCGATGAAGTTCCCGACACGTCCGAGTTACGTCGGTTAAAGCTTATTGCTGTTCCCATTTCTCTCGAGGGTGTACCCGATTTGGCTTGAAAAAGAACCCCCTCAATCGTATATCACTGGATGATCTTGTTTCGAAATTTATCAACAAATTCTTTCCTCCTTCCAAAACAACAAATCTTCGAAATGAAATCACGAGATTTCAACAACGATTTGATGAAACTTTCTACGAGGCATGGGACCGATTCAATGATCTTCTTCGAGCATGCCCACATCATGGATTTTCAGTTACAGCAACTCGATTTCCTCACCCCTTTTTTTTTTTTTCTTCGATACTTTCTATAATGCTTTGAACTCTAATGATCAAGATTCATTGAATTCCGCCGCGGGTGGTAACTTTTTGGATAAAATGCCTCGTGATTGCCTAAGAATCATTGAAAGCAAATCCAAAGTTCGTAATTCACGTAACAAACCGGTTGTTGCAAAAGTGAGTTCGAGCAGTTCTACCCCCGGTATTTCTCCCGATGTTGCTGAACTTAAAGATATGGTGAAAGCTTTACTTCTCGAAAAGAAAAACCAAACCCAAGCTCTCACTCCCGTCAAAGCGGTCGAGGAAAGTTGTGTTACTTGTGGTGGTACTCATTCTTACCGAAATTGTCCCGCCACCGATGGCAACGTTTATCGTGACAATATTCAAGAGTATGTTTCCCAAGCAGCAGCAGCTAATTTCAATCAAGGAAATTCCAGTTACCGAGCCCCAATTGCTAATCAAATTCGACCTCCCGGTTTTCCTCCCGTTCAAAACAATCAAAACAACCAAGGAAATAACCAAAACCGTTACAACCAAAACCGGGGAAATAATTACAACCAAGCTTCCACCTACCAACCCCCGGTTAACCAAAGCCAAATTTACCGAACTCCGATTAATCAACCCCCGGTTCACCAAACTCAACCTTACCAAGCTCCAGCTCCGCAAACACAAGGTGTGTCGAAGGATGATTTTCAAAATTACGTCAAAGCTAATGATGCAGTGATGAGAAATATGCAGAATCAGAATCAAAATTTGCAAAATCAAATGACTAATTTAACGGACATGCTTTCTAAGTTTGTGAATTCCAATACCGCTTCTACTTCAGGTTCAGGGACACTCCCTAGTAATACCATTACTAACCCGAAGGTAGATTTGAAAGGTATTACCACCCGAAGTGGTGTTGCTTATCAAGGACCCACGATTCCTACTACTTCATCTCCTCCTAAAGTAATGGAACGTGAAACCGAGGTGACAAAGGACACGGTGCTTCCTACTAATAACGGAAGTACCAAAGACGTCCAACCTCCGGTTGTCCAAGTTCAATCTCAAGTACCAAATTCTGATTTCACGTTATTGATTCCCGTTATTGCTATGATGCCTATTGTGAAACGTAATTCCATTATTCCTGAGACGTAATGATGAAAAGCGCCGTGAAAAAGCTAACGACCAAGTTGAGAAATTCTACAAAATCTTTCAAGATATGAGTTTCGAAATTAGCTTAGCGGATGCTTTGATTCTTATGCCAAAATTTGCCTCAACTCTTAAAGCCTTAATTGGAAACAAAGAAAAATTAAGTGAAATGGCTAGAACCCCTTTGAATGAGCATTGTTCAGCGGTCATCTTAAACAAGTTACCCAAAAAACTTGGAGACCCCGGCAAATTTCTTATACCATGTGATTTTCCCGGAATGGATGAGGCTTTGCCTTGGCTTCTTGGCGCTAGAATAAATCTTATGCCTTTAAACCGTTGTGGAAAAAGCATTTCTCTTCCTGAGCTTACGCCTATTTGTATGACTCTTGAAACTTGCAGACCGTTCGATACCAAACCAATTCGGTATTTGTGAAAGATGTTACCTAAAAGTAGGAAGTATAATTTCTGGTCGACTTTGTAGTCGTAGACTTTGATGCCGATCCCTGAGTTCCCCTAATTCTGCAGGAGGATCTTTCTTAAAGGACCAGGACGTGCTTGTTTGGGGGTTGTTTACCGAAGGACAATTAAACTCTTCGTGTTGGTAAAGGAAGCCATTTAACATTCAATCTCGATCCAAAAACTTTGAGATTAGACTCCGTCTAATTACGCATGAAATGATTGCGTAGTCCTAAATCGACGTCATTGAAATGGCTTATGAGGGGTATTTCAAGTAGTTCTCGGTTTCTCCGTTGTGATCGCAAGTGGTTATAACCACTCTTATATGACCCGAATCATTTCTACCTCTTCTACTACTCTTACGACTTTTCGCGGGGATTGTGATTTTTCTTCTTGAGGAAGTCGATGCTTTTCTCGCTCTTGAAGATGATCCAACTTCACCGGAAGTTGATGACTCTTACTATGACCCGGAGGGGGATATTCTTCTTCTTGAATCATTTCTCAATGATGATCCATCACCCCCTCCCAACCAAGGAAATTATTTGCCTGAAATTCAAAAAGAACTTAAAATTTGTGAAGCTAAAACTGATAAATCTTCAATTGATGAACCTCCCGAGGTCGAACTCAAGGACTTACCTCCTCATCTTGAATACGCATTTTTGGAAGGTGACAACAAGTTACCCGTCATAATTGCTAAAGACTTGAGTGTCGAGGAAAAAGCCGCTCTCATAAAGGTTTTGAAGTCACACAAGCGAGCCATCGCTTGGAAACTCTCCGACATCAAAGGTATTAACCCAAAATTTTGTATCCAAGGCTTCTTATGGAAGAGGACTACAAACCAATCGGTTTCAACACCAAAGACGAGTGAATCCAAAAATCCACAATGTCATCAAAAAGGAGGTTGAAAAACTTTTTGACGCCGGATTAATTTACCCGATCTCGGATAGTCCTTGGGTAAGCCTCGTATATTGCGTACCAAAAAAGGGTGGTTTTACCATTGTTAAAAATGAATTTGGATTTTTTTTTTCTTTTCTTTGAACTCGATTGGTTACAGGATGACGTGTATGCATTGCTTCGAAAGTTAAATGGAAGCCACTCATTAAAGGACCACTTTCCAACTACCGTTAAGGATCAAAGCTTAAATAGAAGGATCGTAGACGGGTATAAGCAGGGTACTAGTGTTGTTTTAGGATGGTGTTTGCAGGGTTACATATTGCTCAAATTGTCCTCGAAGCGCGTACGTTATGATCGAAGATCTAAAGACAACAATCACATCTCCTTACGGAATGTTCGCATTGTATACAAGTCGCACCTGCCAGCTGTTCTGTTGGTGCTATAGTAATACTATGCCATAACAGGAGCTCCTCCGTTCTCAATAGAGCTATGATCTGTAAAATATAAATGTGCGAATGGTGCGAGCTATTCTATTTATGCAGTGTTGTTGCGACGTCGTAATGAAAAAACAATGGAGAAGTGTATCTCTTGTGCCATGCGACCGCTGCTAGTCGTTTGGTTCGTTTTGGGAATTGCTTCGGCAGTAACTTTTGCATCTCGTGTGAGTGTGACGTACAGAGAGATGGCTAGCTCAAATATGGGGGTGAAGGACACATAATCGTAGTTTGTTTTTCAGAAATAAAGACTGTGGTGCAATGGATGTAAGATGAGTCACATTTTATATGGTAGAAAAGAAGGAATTCGTGCTACGTATGGCACTATAAGATTTCAAGAAGAATGGATTGAGGTTGATAAAGCCAAATACAATGTGATGGCTAAGTTACTGCATCGCCGCAGACCACCGTAAAGGAGAGGGTGTGCAGTGTGGTTGTGAGCTGTAGTATTGGTCGGGTGGTACAGATCGGTGTCATTTGTAGTTGTATGGAGTGTTTGTCCCGTTGTTTATGTTTACGTCTGAGTAGCAGTTGGGGTGAACTCAGCTTTCTGAGTAGATTGTCTGCCACGTGGAATCCTTTGTTTAATGAGTAGAGAGTGGTTCAGTGACTCTTTTAAAATTTTATATAGTAATAAACTTTCTATAGCTCAATATTGATTGCTACAGGATCTGGGACTCACTTTTGTGCGTTTTGCTAATTCGACAAAGGGGATTGTGGGTGTGTACATTTTTCCTAAGGGTAAAGTGGTGTATACAGACGTCATTTCTACTTGAATATCTTGCATTACTGTATTTAGATATTAATTCGTAGATCAAAGAGTCCGCAGAAGTCATTTGTGGTGTCAAATGTTAGATTGGTCATGGTTGTGCCCTTGGTGCAAAGGTCATTGGCCAAGCTAGGTATGGTGTTTGCCAGTAATTGAGAGTGTTATGGTTTGTGTAATTGAACCAAGTTGCATATCTTTTATTCATTTTTTGTTTTTACATGTATAATTGCTTGTATGATGATACTCATTGATTTCCTAAATGGTAAATTCTTACAGAAGTTCATTCATGATATATTTATGTATTTGCGTGTATTGGGTATAAAGGTGAGTACTTGCAAGTTGAAGCCGTTAGGAAGCGTTTTAGTTTGGGGTCTCTCGTGTGGATTTCGTGCGATGCAAGCGACTTTGCCATAGGTGCAGTCTTGGGGCAACATCATGAAAAACACTTTAGGCCTATACACTATGCTAGTAAAACAATGAACGAGGCGGAATCGCATTACACCACGACGGAGAAAGAAATGTTAGCCGTGGTGTATGCCTTTGAAAAATTCCGGTCTTACCTCATCTTGAACAAAAGCGTAGTGTATACGGATCACTCTGCCCTAAAATATCTCTTTGCTAAAAAAGATTCCAAGGCAAGATTGCTCCGGTGGGTTCTCCTCCTTCAAGAGTTCGATTTCAATGTAATTGACACAAAAGGAGCCGAGAACCTCGCGGCCGATCATCTTTCCCGATTAGAAAACCCGTATGAAAATGTTCTCGACCCAAAGGAGGTGAATGAAAAATTTCCTCTCGAGACACTTAATATGGTGACTTCTCGTAGTGACTCAAGTACCCCGTGGTTTGCCGATTATGCAAATTACCACGCGGGGAATTTCATTGTTAAAGGGATGTCGTCCCAACAAAAGAACAAGTTTTTCAAGGATGTTAAACATTACTTTTGGGACGACCCCTATTTGTTCAAAATATGTGCGGATCAAATGATCCGGCGGTGTGTTGCAGGCCAAGAAGCTGTTGACATCCTCACAGCTTGCCATAGTGGACCCACCGGGGGACATTACGTATGGTGCAACATAGTACCTCGCCACATAAAAGGTTTTTGACTTAGGATCTTTTGGCTTGATTAGATTATTTAATGAGATCGCCATACCTATTAATCTTGGCTCACCGCTCAATGTGAACTTGTCTCAGACGTAGATGTCACAAGGAGAAAAATTTGCATCGTGATACTGTTAAATGCTCCTTCACACTCTCAGGTCTTGAGTCCAAAAGTTGTGAGAAGATAATATATCTTGAAAGTGAAGTGATGGGCGACATGAGATTTCTATGAGGGTCCATTCCACGTGTTGTCGCGGGACGAGCTCTACTCATCAAAGTGAAGATACGTGTTGGCTGAATCGAATTACTAGTGTCGCCTTCTAGAAATAGGTTGAGAGATATGTCCGTAAAAAGCGCACGACACTCATTGAAACTCGATCGCTCGATGTTGTGTTTGGTAATTTCCTTAATCTCTCTGTTCGCTCTGCTCTCAGTGGCCAGACTCTGTTGCATTCTATGTAAAGTGATCGTTATGAAAACCCATTTTTAGCCTAATTGATCACCAGTCTTGCATAAGATTTAATTCACATGCACTTGATGTAAGATGTATGATAATTGTGTAGAACTCCACCATATTACTCGCACATGTCGACCGAGATGAACAAACCAATCTCACTCTCTAAAAGTGAGCAAGTTGAAGGTTATCAATCGAGCATTGAAACGAATTTATTAGAAAGGATCGTAGGCAAAAAAACCGTCCTCTTGGGTCAGACAAACTAGATGATGCATCTGTGCCTTTCCGAACTCAGCTGACTATACATGAGAGTACACGTACAGAGTTTGGGTGGACACCCTGTGAGAGAAGTTACGTATTATATGGGTACAGAGACGAGTTTAGCTCCGTATCGAGCTCTGAGCATCAGAAATAGATGCATTTACCTAGCCTTTGGAGCATGCATGAGTAACACGTTGACCTTGAGGGGATGGCGGCGATCGAATCATCAATTAAAGTGCGCATCCTACATCAATTGATATTATAGTGTAGAAATGAACGCTTTGATTTGGTGAGTATTTCGTGACTCTATTGGCCGTATATGAGAAGACTCTTGTTGATCCTATTAAAGAGTAAAGATCATGTGAATGACGCGTGATATCGATGAAGTCTGTTCACAAGAATCAAAAACCGCATAGAATTTTTCTCAACGTGTCTGTTGGTTCACTAAGCCCTCTATCGCTCTCTGTGCTTTAACTCAATGATTAAAGATGGTTGCTCTGATAGGAAAAGTAAATCCTGTTGGTCTGGACGTTCACCAAGTATTCCCTACAGCTATTTGCTCGATATGTAGTTGGCACTGTTAGATAGTTAGTACTGTCACTCACTCAGAAAGCGCCTGGCCGAGAATTCTTTTAACTATATGTGTGTTGTGTTGTGATTGCTTTGAGTTTTGTTATGTACTCTGTAGCTCCCTCAACTTCGGGATGCAGTATTTGTCAAACCAGTGTTTTGGGGGAGTAACGGAAGAACGGCAACTCAAAAAATATGGACCAAATTCACTGTAAAATCAATGAGAGAGATCTATATCATATATCAATATATGAACAATAACAAAAGAGAGTGATAATGGGAATGAGGGAGATGTACGGAGAAGTGCAGTGATATAAACCTCTAGAAACGCATAAGGATAGCGAGTCACTGTGACACTCCTCTCCCAGCGGCTCAAACCACACCCATCGCTGCGCTCCTCTATCCCAGCGCCCTCTTCGTCGCTTATTCTCCTGACTTCACTGTGTGTTCTATGAGATTGTCTACTGTCACTGCCTGCCGTGTCTGCTCGTGCGCCGCGACCTTCTCCGCCTCATCCATCTTCATTGTTTTGTCATGTTGTTGAGTGGAGGAGCATCTCCCCCGTCCGATTTGTTTTTGTAGGGTCTTAACAGAAAATCAAATTTAGCTCATGTGTGACTCTCATGTGCAGAGCTGAGTTTGTCAGTCCCGGTTGATGTCGTTTCCTACTACGATGCTAGTCCTAGCACTGTGCTAGTGAGTTTCACCTATCGTTAGGTTTGTGGAGTATGTTCTGATGATCCTCTTTAGTATATATAATGTAACTATAGTTAGATCTTGTTAAGTGACACCTATACTTAATAAACGGCCTTAGGATTTAGTAGAGAGACTCTTTTTATGTGATCTCATTTATGCGACTATGTTTACTCTAGTATGGGGGGGGGATCTATCGATTTGATTATGCCTGCAGCCGTTGTTCTCACGTACCCCGTTTTTCCACAAAAATTTAAAAATTTAAAAAAAATAAAAAATTCAACGTGTTTATGATGTCATAGAATTGATGAGTTGGTCTCCTGCTGGGTGAGGAATAAGAGTAAATTTTGACCCGTATTCGAACGCGTGTTGAGCTCTAGCTGTTTCCTTAACTTTTATGCTAAAGATAAGTGGAAATTCGCGAAGAACAAAAAATGTCTAGAGTTAAGTGATGAGTAGTAGGAATGCTAGCATGGATTATTGGAAATCTTAGGAGTCTCATGTATGTAATTTTGTGGCTTTTTTTTCTCCATAAGCTACTACCCGGGATTAATATTACCTGTTATTTTATGGAAATTAAACTAAAATGCAATATTTTTTATGTAGTATATAGTAAAACAAATTTAGTCTTTAGGTTCCATACTTATATTTGAATTTTTCAAAAGAAAGGTCTTTTTATATATATATATTAATATGATAATGGGATGATTAAATGATAGAAAATATAATTAAATAAAAGCTATGGGTTGATAAAAGTTTACTACCTCTTGCCGGCTCACAACCGATGTGGTAGTCTTCTAAAGAAAGCCCATAGTAAGAATAAAAATCTGAGACTGATAAAAGTTTGTTGCATCTTGCCGGCTCACAACCGATGTTGCAGCCTTCTAAAAGGTTGAAGGATATAATTGCATAAATATTAAGTTTGAAGTAATAAATAGATTTCTTTTTGTTAAATTCAAATATGCTTTTGAACTTTGACTATTCTATTTTAAAGCTATGTATATTCGGGAAACCTGAGAGTTTTTGAAACCTAAGGTCCGTGAGTCCCGATACTAGTCTCTATGGGGTGTCAAAAGCCTGGTCACTTAGCCGCAAGGTTAGGATGTGCCGAGACGAAAGTCGCTACATGGGATGATCTCGCCTTCAAACTCATTATTCTCGGGTGGAACGTGAAGCATAATATTTTACAAAACTTTGATCCAAAGTTAAAATTCAAAATAGCACATTCACCTAAGATATAATAATTGTCGGGAGTGAAAAGTTCACAAGTTGCAAATATGAGTAGTGTTAGCATCTTTACTGATATTTAACTGTGATTTCGTTTTAAGCTTGGTTTGGATAAGTGAAAAGTCAAGGACGATGAATTTATCCTTTTTGGGGCATTCTCGGATCGAAATGCATCTTGTTCTATGATCCCTAACGGTTATGGAAATAACGAAAGTCGGAATATTCTAAGTTTACCAAAAAAATGGAAAAAAGTTTTGAAAAATAGGAAAATAGGGTGTTTTAAAGCTTGTGATTTCTTAACTCTCTCCACAAAAGTCTTTGCTACTTTTCAAAGATTTAGTTTGGGGAAGTTTTGAGGTATTTGGTTTTAGAGCATATAATATTGCGTGAGGACACGCAATCACTTAGTTTGGGGAATTTTTGATATGTGAGAAATCACATATCTTTATTATATCCAAAATAGCCCTTAAATGATCAAAATGTGCAAAAATATGCTTGTATTTGTGTATTTTGTTGTTTGTGAATATGTAGGTACGGATAGTGCAAAAATCACTAGAGAACGGTCAAAACCGGACAAACACGAACACGGGAACGGATAAAGTGCAAAAGAGCCGGAAGATTTCTACACAAAGGTCAACAAAGTCAACCCATGGTCAACATTTGGTCAACTCACAAAGGACAAAATTCTCAAAAATACCAAATCAGTCCTTAATGTTAAATCATAATTCACAAATAGACCCTAAACCCTAACACCGTTATCTCTTTTATACTTAAGAGATAACGGTCGTTATCTCCTTATATTAAACCAAAACCATTAACTTGTTACCCTTTCAAATAACCCAAGTCCAAAACTAAATCACCTGGCCCAATCCTTTTGTTATAAAACCCAGGCCCAAGTCAACATATCCCAAACCTTGTGGTCAAACAAACAGTTAAAAAGAAAGAAAAAGGCGCGAGTTTTTGTTACTATTCATCGTCTCTTTCATTTAACCATAAGCTCAAAACAAAGGGTAAATGACAATTGACAGCGTGGGTTAGTAATTCAAGCATCAAGGTACAAGCTGGCAAAGGGAAACATCATGAGAGGCTCTCATTGGTCAAAACCCACAAGGATTGACACTTGTAATTGACAAGAAGCACACCAATAATGGATATTTTGCACTAAATCTAGTGCAAAAGAAACATAAAAGGTCTGACACACGGAATGCCACGTTGGCAATCCGTGTGCTCATCATTTAATCCAACGGTGATGAATGGGAATCCAATGATTGGAAATTAATGAAGGGTCATGATCAAATGGATGAGGAGCGAGATAAGAAGACCTAGAAGCTTTAATTCAAGGCTATAAATATCAAGACTCACTCACTCACAAGACGTCTGATCTTTTCCTTTTTAGCTTTTAGACAAGTAGCTTTTGTAGTCTTTTAATTCTAAATGTAATTTTCTTATTAAAGCTTTTGTAATCTTCATTTTAAAGTCTTGTAATATGTTTAAATCAATGAAATCTTAGTTATTTTATTAAATCTGAGTTTGCTCAATTTTTTCTCAAATATCTAAAAGCTCTTGTTTTCTATAAGCTCTTAAATCAATCACAAGCTTCTTACAAGCTCATTATAAGCTCTCTATGTCTCTAAGCTTATATTAGAGCTCAAATTGATCAATAATCTACTTAAATGT
>BQNB010001775.1:43282-133801 GCA_026074375.1 Tanacetum coccineum | reverse complement strand
AAGTTATCAAGCATTTGATCTCAGTTTTAAAAGCCCCTTTTCCTTAGTCTTTTTCTTTGCTTAAATGTTTTTCAAAATGTTTAGAAATTGCTTTTTCTTATAGCTTATTGGTCCAACTTTATCTGTTTTTAAGTTTTGAGGATTAGCTTTTTAGTTTGCTAGCTTATTTTTAAGCATAAAAAGCGCCCCTTAGGCTTGTAAGTGTCAGAGTTTAGCTAATGGCTTATTTGCTTTTTTTATTGCTTTTCCAGCTTATTTTCCTTATTCATTCTCAGTCATGTTTGTTTATTAGGTATGGGAGTTGGTATGGCTCAGCTTATTTATGTTTGCTTTTAGCCTATTGAGTTTTAAAAAGTCATCTAGTTAGCTCTTTTGGTTTTAGTTAAAAAAAATTTGCTCACTGTCTTAATGCTTTTTTTAGGTTTTCTAGTTTATTTCTCAGCTTATTGTTCCTTACTTTAAGTGATTATTAGGATTAAGTGAACTTGTGTGTTAGCTTATTTCACCTTTTCATTTGCTTATTGTATGTAAAAGAGGGCAACAGTTTAAGTCTTGTACTCCTTAGTTAACAAAAGTAGAAACTGTCCTTTCCCTAGGTTCTTATTTGCTTTTTCTGCTTGTAGTTGCTTATTCCCTTAGCTTATTCTGCCTTATCTTGTTCATTAGGTGTGGTGTAGGTTTGTTTTAGCTTATTCTTCATTTACCTATCTTAATTTAGTAATAAAAAAGCCAAGCACTCTCATTTTGTTTCCTTCTATCCTTAAAACTAAACAAACTGTTAACTTATTTGTGATTTTTCCTGGCTTATTTGTAGTTTTCATAAAAAGTTCTTTTTATAAAGTTTGTTATTTTAGCTTAATGTTTAAGTTTTAAAAGAAAATTTTGAAAAAAAAATGTTTTATAAAAAGAGAGAGGCCCAGGCTCGAACACAGGACCTCCCCCTTTTTCAAAGCCCCCACACACACAAACTCATACTGTTGTGCTACAATAGCTCATCCGGTATGAGTTTGGTTTATTAAATACTTAAGCCACTTTAGCCAATTAAGCCACAGCCCCTTAAAACTTATTTCAGCTTATTTAATAAGCCAACTTTTCCCTTTTTATTTTTCTTAGATCACATCCTTTTAAGCAATGTTCCTGTATTTTTTGGAGATTTTTTCATAAACTTTACTTTTTTAAACATTTTTTCCTTAAATCTGTTTTTTAATATAATAAATTAAATAAAAATTCAAATTTTTTCTTTTTTAAAAATTTATTTATCAGTTGGCATCTAGGAATAATAGAAAAAACTTTCGTAGCGTCATTTTTTGCAAAAATCTTAATTTTTAAAGAAACGTTTTTTCGGGCCCGGTTCTCGTTTTCCCCCGCGTTTTTGAACTTAAATTTAACTTGAACTCCGTGTTCGTTTTAAATTTTCTTATTCTACTTGTTAAGTTTCAATTAATATTAGGAAAAGTAAAAAAATTCACTTTAGGATTAATTTTTCATATTTTAGGTTTTTAGTCGCGTTCGTTTTTAATTTCCGTTCTCGTTTTTGGGATTTTAGCCTAATTGCCTTAAGTTTATGCTCCCATAGACTTAGGATTTCATTCTTATGCCTTATTTATGTTTTCCCGTAGTTTTAAGTTTAATTTCCCGTGCCTTTTATTGTTTTTCCCGTAGACTTAGGTTTTCCTTAGTATAAATTGCATGACTTTCCCGTAGTTTTAGAAAACCCATTATATCTTTGATTATTCAAGCATCCAATTGTCAAACCAAATACGTAATCGTCAATTTCACGCCTCGTCGGGGAAAAACGACCCGGGTCCGGTTTCGAACTTTGTGGATAACGAAGCGAGAGACCGATACTTCCGGTAATACTATTCTATAATATTTGATAGAATTAACCCTCAAAAAGTTGATCATCAGGCATCTAGGACGAATATCGGACCATACATGAGCGACCGAAAATGGCTTAGACATGCCTTGGCTGTTACGCCAAACCAAGCAATCAGATCTGCTCACCACAAGGGGAACATGACACGTACTAAGGAAAGGGTATTTAGAAAGAAGGTCTTGAGGCCAATTCCAAGCACCGTCCTGAATAATATCCCTAACCTTAGACGTATGAGAAAAACCAGCTCTAAAGATATCACGCGAAAGATAAATTTTTTGCCCAGATGCCACATCCACACACCTCTTAATCAAACCAAAGAGACGTAGCAGCCTCGTCTCCTAAATTACACCAAATAAACTCACAGATAGTAGGGCGAAGCTAAAGAATCTTCCTCCACCCCCAAGACACATTACCACGTAACGGAATGTCCCAAAAACTACGACCCTTCAATTTATATTCATGTATCCATTTTACCCATAACGACTCCTTAAGAGAAAGAAGCTTCTAAATATGAGCAATCATAAGAGCAGAATTTAATACCTCAAGCCGACGAATACCAAGACCACCCTAATTTTTAGGAAGACAAACAACCTCCCACGCCACTTTAGAACGACGCTTCTTCAAGATGCTAGGACTCCATAAAAAACCCCTCATGAGCTGCTCAATATTAAGAAGAACACGAGAAGGAAGAATAAACACCGAAGCCCAATAAATGTGCATAGCTCCAAGAACCGATCTTATCAATTGAAGACGACCAGCCGCTGAAAGAGACTTGTTTTTCCAGTCTTGGATTCGAGTTTGAACCCTATCAATAAGCTCAACACAATCTCTTATCAAGAGTCTAGACGACACCAAAGGAACACCTAAATATTTAACCGAAGCATTCCCAGTTCAAATGCAGAATTGGGAGAATAGAAAGCTTTAACAAATTAAGCCATTACAGAAATGATTCTTGCTCTACGGAAGACTCAAGGTAATCCCGACGTCCTTTAAACTCACCAAGCCTCCTTAATAATACAAGCTGAATGAACATACCATAATGCAAAAGGAACAAATCAAACCCGCAAACAAAGGGTTAACTAAGCTCCATTTAGAGCACAACCCTGTGATAAGGGAAGGGGCCTATAGGACTCATGAACTCTCCTTGCAACATTAGAAGTGAGACTTCCATACAAGTGTGAATAAGAAGGAGACAGCGGATTCTCCATGATGAAAGACCTCACTTACCACGGAATACCATGAAGCGAGCCATTAACACAAATAGATATGAAAGAAGTTCACACACTCCATTATCCAAGCAATCTTCTTATACCGAGCAATGAAACCAAACCCATGGAAGATCCACGCAAAAACCACCTAATCCACCGTGTCATAGGCTTTTTGGATGTCCACTTTGAAATCACATCTAGGAGTACCCCGATCCAAGTGGTAGTTATGCATAAGCTCCTGAGTGAGAAGAATATTATTCGTAATACTATGACCCGGGATAAACGCCGATTGATAAGACTGATCAAGAAACTTCAGGCTATTATAGATACGATTAGCAAGGATCTTGCTAATGCATTTAAAACAAAACATTACAACTGAGATAGTCCGTAATCATTAACCCGATGGGAACTTAACTTAAATTAGGGCAATAATAGTGTGGTTAAGTTCTTTAAGCAGATTTCCATTCCTGAAAAACTCACAAATAGCATTAGTAACATCATCCGCTACCACCTCCCAATCTGCCTTGAAAAAACAAGCCGTATATCCATCCAGACCAGGAGATTTATCATCTCCCCTAGAAAAAGAGCGGTCCTAAAACCCACTTGAGAGTCACATTACGAACCATATAGATACCCCACCTGCTCAATAAGATACTTTTTGAACAATTTAAGTCATTAATACCTTAGCGTCTCACCAGCAGACCAAGAACATCACATAATTCAGAAACAAAAAATGTGAGGAACACACCACCGCCTCATTAACAAGAGAAATTCGCACCCCTATATTAGTAATGGGGTTATCCAAGCCAGCCCCTCGCATTTTAGTAATAGTAGCAATCAACTTCGACTAACTACAACAGCAATTTAACCAGTCTGTAAAAATAAAGCTGAGTAGAAATCAACCCCTTTAAACTAATTGATTCTGCCTTTTTGTTTTAAGAAAACTTCCTACCATAATACAGCTTGATTAAACTCCACAACACAAGATGCCTCGGCTTCTCTAAGATTAGCATTAAACGGGTCCGCATCAAGTAAAGACCGGATCGAGTCCAACTTAGAACGAAGGCTAGAAACATTTCATGTAAAAATGCCCTTCTCGATAGTAACTTTCGATAGTTTCTTTCTTCAGATTTTTAAGTTTTTTAACCACATTAAACATATGGAACCCGCTAATCTGATTAACCCAACCCTCGTTAACAAACTCCTTAAACCTCTCATGCTTCGTAAGAACATTAAAAAACTTGAAAGGCTTCAGTTTTTCCTTACATAAAGTAGGAAGACAAAGCACCGAAGGCGAATGATCGGAGATCCGATAAGGTTTAAAGAT
This sequence comes from Tanacetum coccineum, assembly GCA_026074375.1. NCBI lineage: Eukaryota > Viridiplantae > Streptophyta > Magnoliopsida > Asterales > Asteraceae > Tanacetum > Tanacetum coccineum. The sequence goes on along the minus strand of BQNB010001775.1, from coordinate 129,390 downwards.
GGCATGAGCACCAACAAATTGATCATGAAAACCCGTGTTAGCCATAATTCGATCAATCTTTTTCAAAATTCCATTAGCTCCCTTCGGTTTCTGATTCCATGTAAATTGGAGACCCATCCGATGCACATCCATAACCTCAATATCCTCAACACAATCACGAAACTCACGCATGGAGATATCTATGTTAGCCCCACTAGCCGTTGAATCCTCCAAGAATAAAGCGGCATTAAAATCACCCAAAAGGCACCACGGATGATTCCGAATGTACAACTTGTGCATACTCAGATTCCTCCACAAAATACGACGTTAAGTGTACCTATTATGAGCATAAATAAACGAGCAAAACACCTCCTTCCTTTCAGCCTTTAACCAAATACGTGTATGAATAGCTTGAGCATCTTGAGTAATAACCACAACGTCAACATCATTATAGTTCCACCCAACAATGATACGAGTACCTTTGTCACACCAAGAACCATTCGATGTCTAGTCCCAATGTTTAAAGACATTAGAATAAATACTCGCGAGCTTCGAACCCACCACATGAGATTCCAAAACGACGCAAACAGAAAGGCTTTTTTTTTCCATAATATATGTTCTACTTCACTTTGCTGGAGGGGGAAATGTATAGAGACCCCTAATATTCCAGGTAGCAATATTAATCATTGGGAAACCTCGGTAATGGGAGTGCTTGCCCCCTTAGTAGTGAAATCAAAAGTAGCTACGCCTCTACGTTGTTCTACCATAATTTCCTCATCAACCTCACTATCACTTGCATTCAAAACATCTTCTCGCTTATCCCTAAAATCAGAAGGAACCACGTCCTCCTTTTCAGCCATATCTAAAGCATCAAAAGAATTACTCACAGTAACTTCAGGTTTATTAACAACCTTAGTGCTTTTACTTTGTGTCTCATACGCTTTAGATGATTCACCAGCTTCCACACGCCTATAATACATCTTAGGAGGAGGATTGGTTAACCGAATACCATCAATAGGATGTTATGGTTTGCTCTTGTTCTTGTTCTTCTTCTTTTTGACCTCCACAAAACCTTTATCATCAGTAGTATTAGGAATAGTCTCCTTAGGCATTTTCGAACACTTATCAGTTATGTGGTCAAAAATCAAACAATGAGAGCACTGTGGAGGTTTCCACTCATACTCTATATCAATAGTAACCAACGTATGTCCTTTGTCCTTACCAACCAGAATAGCAATAGTTAGCGACTCCAAAATCTCTTTATCAGCTGAAACCTCAATGAGAGCCCGTGCATACCTACTCCTACCCCACGAACTCAAGCACATATTACTAGTATAGGAGTCTAGCATAATTGGTCTACCAATTTAGGTAGTGATCAAACTGAGACCAATCTCCGAATAAGCAACAATGGGTACATGGTGTAGTTTAACCCACACCGGAGCTTTCTTGACCTCCGCTTTCTTCAAGTCAGTATTAGGAGACCATACATTCAGAATCAATGGAACCGTTCTAATCAGCCAAGGGCCATTTTCAAGTACCTTATCCATCCCATCTTTATTCTCAAACTGAAACAAGAAGAAATCATCGTGAAGTTGAACACGTTTCAAGCCATACTTAGCCCACGTATTCTTGACATAGTTCTCGACCAGCTTAAACGCAAGTCGTTTCCCAATAAAGTATCCATACAACGTGTTATTGAACCGAGCACTAACTTCTTCTACAGCTTTAAATGGAAGAGCAACAGCTGCTCCTTCAACACGCTCATCATTCCTTAATTCCGTAATTTTGACAACCTTTTTTATCGATTTAGTTTGAAGCACAGAAGCAAAAGATTGTGTAGAATTAGGTTTCGTACCATGCTGTTGTAGGGGCTCATCAACCTTAACATGTTGTTGAGGCTGTGAAGAACCCTAGAACTCATCATGCGAATGCACACCATCAGGACTAGTAGGACGAGATTGTTTAAGGGAAGCATCCCTAATCTCCCTTGATCGTCGCATTCTTTCCAGCAGACTATCTCCCAAACCGTCATACTTGTTAGGCGCATCCTTCTTTTCCATCTCTTAAAAACCCACAAACAAAATTCACGAACATACTAGCAACGAATTAGGATCGACATAATGAAACCCTAAACGAATTAAGGCTACAGCGATTCAAATACAATACCCTAACCGACTTTCATCATGAGGCAATGATTGATATATATAATGGAGATCCCAACCGACACAAGCAAAACAAACCCTAATCGCAACTTAGGGCTTGTGATCAGCGATTTTAAAAAAACCCTAAAAAGCTAACCGAATAATCTAAATTTAATGATTACGTCGAACCAAATAGTATACGATTAGAGGTAAGAATCAAAAATTAACCACCCTAACACCCTAAATCAAATGAATGATGAACAAACAAGATTAGGAGTAATGATAAAAATCAAAACCCTAATCCTAATGAACACGTCGAATCTGAAATAGGAATGGAAAAGAGGAGAATCAATGATTAGAGCACAATAAATGAACAATATTCAGTGAATGGTAATCAAACAAATCAAGAAAATTCGATCAAACAGGTTAGGGATAAGAAAATCGCAGTGGCAATTTCCTTAACCACTTCAGCCTTGTCTAATTCAAATTGCTCATCACCTGTAGCACAATACAGTTTTAAGCATATGGTTACAACAGTAAGATCCAAGAAAGAGACGCGATTTTTATACCTTTTTTTGTTCTGATAATATGTTATTCTCCCTTGCTTACTACCTTCATTGTTCCCTCCCAAACCCATTTGTTTATATCTTATTCATTAGCCCTATAATGAAGACATAAAACATACATCGATAAGTCCCACATCGCTGCACGTAGAAATAACAGTTATAAAGCATGTGTTGTACATCAGCCCTATAATGAAGACATAAAGCATACATCGATAAGTCCCACATCGCTGCACGTAGAAATAACAATTATAAAGCATGTGTTGTACAATCTCAGTACACTTGTAGCTTTGAGTAGTAACTGATATTAGGAATCAGGTGAAGAAAAGTTGCAGGTTACATGATCACATTTCGTAGTTTGAAAATTAAAGTTCAACGTGTAATTAGTATTCGTAGACTCACCTGTGAACAGCTCACGTGGCAATAGCCTGCAACCTCTTTAGCAGAACCTTTTTCATAGAATTCATACACTAATGCGACATTGTTGAAAACCTATGTAGAAAAAAGTAAAACATAATAACCGATTTGTTACTAAAACAAATAAAGCATATATTCATTCTTGTGAAAAGCACTCAAACAGTTCAAAAAAGTTCTTACTTTTTTCGACAGGTAAACCTGCCATTTAACTCCAATAACGGAAAGTTCTTGTTACCCTTCTTATTTCTCCATAATAATTATGTAGGCATTTCATCAAACATGTGGCTTGCATATTATTTTTGTAGAGGACATAAAAATCAATCCAGTGCTTAAATGTATTTGATTTTTCACCTTGGCTTAACAGAAAGCAATCATCCAGATTATTAGTTTTGTGATCATCATCTTCTCTTCATTAAATTATAAGCAGATTCATGCACCTGCAAAAGAATATAAAAACATTCATACCATGTTAATTTAGGAGAAAGGCTTCAAATAGATTTTGATTTTACAGTAATTCTTTTAAATCCATAATTGTTTTCTTCAAAGTAATGGTAAATCCAAACCTTATTCTGGATGAAACTTTTTCTTTCAATTGAATGTATCCACCAGTTCTTTTTTGCAATTGCAATCGGATTCTTTTCTAATAATCGATCATTTTTTTTTCCGCCAAGCAAAATCATCAATTACAATTGCAGTTCGGTGAAGTAAACCTCTCGAAAATTAGGGTTTTTTCGGATCAACATGATTTTACCTCTCTTTTGACATTAGGATTTTTTTTGCATTGCAGTTCATTGTTGGTGTTGTTTTTTAATATTGAAACCTCTTTTTAGATTGATTTTGGGTGGGTTGTGTGGTCTTTGAGCTGGTCGTTCATTAGGTCAATCAAAACGATGGGTGAATTTTTGTGAATAATGAACATGTGTTCCGCTGAAAATAAAATAAAAAAAAAATCTTGATGGACATGCTTGCGTGATGTCGCTGCATTATGACTGTGGCATTATAAATAGTCAAAATGCCTACCTGTTTAGTATATAATGTGTGTGTGTTATATATATATATACGGCATCTTTGTTTATATATTATAATATATATTATACCATATATATATATATATATATATACTTTATTATAATATATATTTTTATTATTTATCTTTTATGGATTTGTCTATGATGAACTGATATATATATATATATTATATATATTATATATATATATATATATATATATATATATATATATATGTATTTTGATGTTCGCTTCTTGCGAAGGGTTTAATTTTGATGAGTATTGATGCTACCTGATGGATGCATCTTTGTTATATGATAAGTATAATTTCGTATATGTTTAATTTATATATGCGATCGTTGCTAGTATAAGCATTATGGACGCGACACTATCTCCCGATGGTGTGTTCGATTCTCCTGTGCTATGTGTCGTTTGAGAACGACTATTTTTGGAACTTTCAAATAAGGTTGCCGTGTTGTGTTTCGATTCCCTTGCATAGAACTCTACCTAGTAAGTCTTAAAGGTTGAAATCTGGAAACCCATAAGGTTTTGTGTTTAGAAGTGTGCCAAATGATTAGGCACGACTTTGTAATGGTGATTGGTTGTTGTTTTTGAAATGATTTGGACCCGTAGGATTCTGTAAAGTATCCAGGGTAGTAGATCTATGTGCGCGGTATTCCGCTTTCTACTTGCTTATGTGTATTTGTGCTTTGGTGTATTAGTAATGTCAGTCATTGAGATGTGCGGGTTTGGTACTAGGTATGCATGGGGACGAGATGCAGTTATAAATACAGTGGCCAACGTAATTATAAGTGTATCGCGACTCACATATACCTACGTCATCTTGCTCGCTCAAATTAGTGTTGACACCATGGGATCATATATGAGTATTGTTATGGTATGTATCTAGTGTTGCTTGTGTTTTAGCTGGTTTAGTGAAAATTCCTAAGTTTTGGGTAATAACAAGCCGGGTTTGAGGTTCTTACCTTTGGTTTTGCTCCGTGAGCATGATCATTTGATTTTCGTGTTTTATGGCCTTATATATATATTAGCCAACCCTCGTACCTAACGTTGCCCATGTTCTTCCTCGTATAAATAATGCCGCCTAAGTGCTGGCCGACCTACTGCCGCATCGTAAGGAGGGGAACGGGTGGACGAGTTGGTAGATGAGGTAGAGGAATGAAAAAGCTTAAGAGAAGAAATGATTATCAAGTCGATGTTCTTGTATCAACTATTCAAAAGGAAATTATGGTACCTGTAGAGGACTCATAGGTCTGTTACCTTCAATTGGGCTCACATTAATGGTATCCGTAGATTTTAAGTTTCGATCGTATCCGTAAGCTACAAAAATTTGTCGCAATATCTTAGAGACTGCTTTTGATTAGCAGCCCGTTGGGAGTGTTTTAAAATATTTTGGTATATGAGACCTGAGAGGTTGTACTAGGAAGTAGAGAAACATCCTAGGTACATGTAGGAATTCGGATGGAGTTGTATTGACACCCGACAAATGAGTTATCGCCGAAACGGCAAAACTAGTCAAAAATTGAGACAAGAATTTAAATGAGTAATAAGTCCAAGAATTTATATGGCAACCCCTGGATGTGTAAAACTGGAAGTTCTAAATATTGAACAAACTTAGATTTGAACGATTGTTTCGACCTTTGTGGACTCACGATTTAGGAGATGCGTTGAAATTGATGAAGAGGTAAAATCCAGAAAATAATCAAGAAGCTAAAGGTTTATTGGTTTGTGGTTATTGTTGCCATTGTCACCCTGGATTTCATCTTGTTTCGGTATGATCCGGATTTTTAGAAAAGTGTCGCGGTTCCCGCTAGCATTCTTATGCGCGTGTGTCTTCTTCGTTTACCCTTAGTTTGGATATTCCTTATACTTGTTATGATCTTTAACTTTAAATCAACATGATGACATTTTACAAATCAATGATTTTGACCCATGAATCATCTTAAACGCTTATCAAAATTTTCTTTTAAATGTTATTCTATAAATTTTGCCGATTTCAAATCATTTGAACATATTTATGCAACCCCAACTAAAATGATATTTTTATAAATGATGGTGATTTTCAAATTAGAATTCTACTTTGATTTAACTTTTTGAAAGAAATTTTTGATCGGATTAATCGTCACCCTTAAAAATGTCAAAAATTTTGGATAAATAATCGAGTTAGACTCTTTAAAAGAGAAAAATGTCTGCCCTAAATTTTGACCCTTATGCAAGTAATCTTATTTGACTACATGGAGAGAGTCTCATGTTTGTCATGGTGACCGAGTCGTTCCGTAGAGAAATGCCAATGGTATTGTTCGGAATGAGCGTGTCTAGATAAGAGGGAGATTTAGGTCGTTGCGAAATAGATCGGTAGTTGTTGTGGAGATTGGTTGTCGAGAATCGATTTTATACAGTGTGTTAGTAAGCGAGTACGGAGTTGCGTCACCTAAGGTGTGGACCGGATGATTATAGTAGCAAGACTTGGTATGAGGTGGGATTAAATATTCGCATGCCGTGTAACAACAAATTTTCGAGAACTAGTATTGACATAGAATGTCACCGCGAATGGATATATATATATATATATATATATATATATATATATATATATATATATATATATATATATACATATACCCGGTAGTTTATGTGACAAATGAATGAAATTGGTTAGATGGTGAGATACCGAGAAACCTGATACCGACATTGAGAAAAGATCTCCTTGAGGTCATAAGACCGCCAAAGTGGATGAAAGCAGAGTTTTGATAACTCCGATATTGGATGTGCGAAATGGAGAAGACTTCTCCTACATCAAATGTGTGTATTGCCTTGGTTATAGCAACCGATGGCTGTGAAGAAGACTTCTTTCCCCGAAATGGAAAGTGGTGGTAATATTGTTTAACAAGTGTATCTTGATCGTCGAGGACATGTATAGAGAGCTAGACGCCTGACTTAAAGTTGGGTGTAGTATCTCTTACTCCTTGACAAAGAGACTCGAAATGCGTGTAGAGGAGCGAACGATTAAAACTCTAGTAAAATTCGATGGCGACATCCGTCACCATTTTGGAGGACCAATCGAAGTAGCCAATACCTTGAGTCAAAAAGGATAAGAATTAAAGCTTGGATAAGTTGCTGAGGAATGTGCGTGGTTGCCTCGACTTAGTTAGTGGTATTGTTGTGTGATGTGTGTGTGTGTGTGTGTGTGTGTATGTGTGTGTGTGTGTGTGTGTGTTTTACTATATATGTTTATATATATATATATATATATATATATATATATATATATATATATATAATCTTGATCGTCAAGGATTGGTATAGAACACTAAGCGACCTCTGACTTGTTAGGTGTAGTGGTACTTACTCCTTGAACGTACCGACTCTGTTGCGCGAAGCCAAGTGAGAAGATCGAGAACCCTAATGGAACTCAATGGCGACATCCGTCACCATTTCCCCTAGGGAGGATCAATCGGAATAGCTTACGCCTCGAGTCAAAGGGAACGAAGTCGGGAATTCAGAAGAAATTGTCTAGTGAATGTGCGTTGCGGTCTAGTTGTGACCAGCCTATATGTCCGATGACTGATAGAATGTATTGGGATTGAACCAATCGTGATAATCGTCCAATAAGGGACAATTGAAATCGCCGTCTTAAGAGCACGGTTATTGAATCCTTGATGCACTAATAAATTCTATTGACCCTTTATGTTTTCTTGCGAAATTATCGCCGTCGAATTATGCGCAAGATGTGCTCTATGTGTTATGTACTTTGATTAACGGTAAGCGCTTAGACCGCTTTAGTGTTGCCAATAATATGTCATTAAGTTTTGGATTGATGGGTATGTCTACCCGGATATGAGTAAGAGTTGGATCAGATGGGTGTGTTTACCTGAGGGATCATTGTCAAAATGACTTGACTATTTAGCAAGCATGGTACACTGTGAATGGGATCGGCGGAAATCCCCGGTGCCTAATTATGTGAAAAAGTATGTAAACTAAATTGTCTAAATGCTATTGTCTGATATATGATATGGTATGGGTCGGCTGGGTACGCCTACCCATGGTTCATATGCGAATGCTTCATGGTAAGCTAGCATGGTTTATATGTGAAGGCTTCATAGTAAGCTAGCATGGTTTATTTGCTAAGTCTTAATTATAAGCAAGCATCATAAAATGCCTAAGTAAAGCTAGGCCGAAATGCGAAGCCATTATAAAGTGGCGAATATATGATTATGTGATTAGTGCTATAACGCGTTCGATGGAGTTGTGTGTGCTCCAGATTATTTTCGCAACCGGCGGTGCATTATTAAATGAGACCGAGAGGGCGACGTATATTTTGGTTTTGGTTAGCGACGTATATTTTGGTTTTGGTCAGCGACGTATATTTTGGTTTTGGTTAGCGACGTATGTTTTGGTTTTGTGTAAGCGATGTGTGTCACACCCCGTAAATTCCCGGTTAGTATTCCGACCCATTCCAGTCATCTACTTTAAATTTTATACGTTACGTTTAAATCTGACAGTTTACCGAGGAGCTAAACTGCGTAAAAACTGAGAAACGTCGTCGGACGCGTTCCGACATCGATTATAAATTAATTTAGGCTTAATATAAGATATTTTAGCTTTCCTGAGTGTTTCGTGATTTTTAATCACTTCCGATATTAATTTTAGGGTTTTATCCTTTAAATTGCGTTTTTCGCGTTTTTGACCAAACGATACCCAAAATCAAAATCTTTTCGTGTAAACTCAAGTTATCGTATTTCTAGTGTCCTACTACTAAAATTTCGTTCACCTTTTTCCATAGCCAAATGTGCGCCTAAAACCACAAACAACATGATTCAACTTGAACTTTAATTATAGATTTGGCATCTTATTTTGAAAGCCTCACCCATGTGTGCCATATAAAATTGAAAATGACACATGAGTGTGTCTCACTCTCATTTGTATAACCTTTCTCATACAACACTTGCTGTGAATACTTAACACATTCTTACAAATTTGGACTAGCAAAATTTTGAACCATGATCATTCACTTGAACCTTGCTAGAAAAATTTGAGCCAATGGTCACTTGTGACCCTATTCGCCGAACCAAAGACCACTCACACACCCTTGGTGTGTGTTGGTCAATGTGGGGCATCATGTAACCTTAAAACCCTAGACATTTGCATATATTTACCCAACACCTTCTCACACTTAGGTTATAAACACATTTCATAGCCACAAATTTTCACACATCTGTCTTCACTCTCCATCCTTGCTCACGGCACACACCAACAAACACAAAATCCATTAAACTTTTTGATTTCTAGCAAGATCCAAGTATTCTAGTTCACTTATAAGGTTATCTAAGGTAAGATCAAGTGTTGGATGGTTGTTTTTCAAAGATTTCAAAGAATTATAAAAATTAGGGTTTTCAAGATTATTTGGGTTTTTTTTAGATCTATAGTTTGTGGGATAGATAAAGTGTTTTTGCTACATTTCTTTCTTGATTGTAAAGGTGTCCTTGAATCTTTGTTTGTTTCATCTATTTTCTTATAGATCTATGTTGTTCATAAAGATCCATGTGTTTGTGTTAATTTTTACAAAGACAATAAGTTAATATTTTGCATCTTTTATAAAATGAAAGTAAACATTGTTTACCACTTATGTTTGATGTCTTATCATTATGTTCTTTGGTGAGATTGAGAAGTTGATGAGAGTTGCAACAATAGTGATTAAGGTGGATTAAAGTTTGTTTTGTTGGTTGGTTGTTGGTGAATATAAGATTAGGGCTAGATTAAGCACTAATATGCGAGTTGGGTGAGTTTTGGTCGTAATTTCGATATTAAAACAAACCTGCTGTCTCCGAATTAGTTTTATGGTTTTGGCGATCATTAAAAATGTTTTCATTTAGGCGTTTTTTATTAAACGTGTTTTTGAAGGCTTATTCGATAGATAAATTTTTTACATAGCACACTTTAAAAATCGGATTTAAAACGACCAAGTTATGGCAAATGCACTCGAAACATTTCTTTGGCAAAATCGATGGAATAGTGGGCTGTTGGGAATAGTAATTGAGGTTTCGGGCACTTTCGGACGATTTGGTATTGTTTTATATGCTAATGCGAAAATATAGAATGTTCAAGTAATTAGTTAGAACAACTAGAAATGTCATGAAAGGTTATTTGAGATGACGACCTTAATAAAAAGTAGGATTATTAAAAATGGTACGAATTGGACATTTAGGCGATTTAAACATAAGGATTAGGCGGTTTAGAATTGTTTAAGCGATTTGTAAAATATGGAAACTTAAGAAAATAGGGGACGCTATTAACGTTTTGAAACTAAAAAGTTTCCTAAAAGGGAAAGTTTCTAAAAATAGTAACTTTTTGCAAGTGTCGGGATTTAACTAAGACATGGTGAAGTTTCAAAGTCTTTTATTACTAAAACGCAAACACACTTGGATGCTTTAAATGATGAACATGGATGCTTTACTTGTTTCTTTGACGAATGCTAAGTCATACCCATATTTACTCTAGGTCGCGGCTAGACCTCCTTATATCTTCATCATTTGTTGTGGTTATCGCTTATCCTTGCTAAGGTGAGTTCATAGCCCCACATTTTTACTGATTTACAAATGCTTTATACCATGGGGTGAGAAACATTGTTTGCTTTTAAATTGGACACAAGTTCTTTACGCGAGTTTTACATGTTTATGTGTTGCCTAAGTTGCTTACAAACCTACTACTGCCCAAATTATCATGAACTGTTAGTTTCTTGACCGGAGGACCGGTTGAGGGAGCGCGAGTGAGTAAATAGATCTATTAGGACTAATTATCCCTATCCGTTTTGGTTCCACTTAACGAAGAACAAACGGATATATGTCATGTCGATTGTGCATTATGGTGGTCTTTGGTTTGGGACACCGGTTAAGGGCAGGAATACTATGCGACAGGATGTAGCATGCCCTGTTGATTATTAGCTTCAGTGTCATGAGCTTAGTGCAACAGTAAATACTTTTAGTGAGAATAGATAGATCTATTGTGACTAATTATCCCCCTATCCGTGTAAACATGCACTTACATGTTCTTTCGTCGATGAACAAAACGGATATAGTCCATGTGTCGATTATACTTTTTTGGTGGCTTGGTTGAGGACACCAGCTTGGGGCAGGAATACTTTGCAACAGGATGTAACATGCCCTGTTGACTTAATTAGCTCGGTGTTCATGAGCTATATTTAGTGCAACAAATAAATCCTTTATATGTGATGCTGTAATCTTATAGTAGTCCACATAACGTTTTGAAATCTTGTGTCCACTCTGATATATAATCTTGTACAAACTTAAACCTATGATGAATTCACCAACATTATTTGAGCGTTTCTAAACCATGTTTTCCTCAGGTGCTTAGCTTGGAATGATTCTTGATGCTATGTGGAGTCTATGTGCTATGTGACTTCGCCAATTTCAAGACTTATCTATTATTTACTCGTTGTCTTTATTAAAACTTTGTTATGCTTCCGCTACCTTTTTAACTTATTTATTTTGGGCTGTAAAACTTAAATCTATTTTGTTTTATGCAACGAGTAAACTTTTTCAAACGTCCATGATTAGTGGTCGTTCTGTATTGCTTTGTGATCGGATTGTTATGACGTCACGCCCTCGGACACGTATTCCGTTTAGGCCCCGTTTGGGGGTGTGACAGATTGGTATCAGAAGCCAAGTTATAGAGAACCAGGTAGAATAAAGTACTAGGTCTGGGCTATAACCGATAGTGATCCCTATGTGCCTCTTTGTGGCTGTACTTGCTATACTATCCTTGCTGCATACATATATATATGAATTACTATATATATCCATAAGAGGATTACATATTGTCCATAGTTACCTTGCCATCCATTATAGCATTCTTTATGGCCTTGCATGGTTTCATATAAAGGAGATTTATATAAACTTGTGCTTGTGCAGATTATGGCAGCTTCAGTTATCATCATTTCTTCTGATTCTTCGGATGAGAGTGTGGGATCACCGCCCTCTCGGGTTATTCTCTTTGGTGATATCCCTACTGTTATTCCTTCTACTTCAGTGATTGCTCCAGAGACTTCTACCATTGCTCCAGCTATTTCTTCTGCCGCTCCTGTGGTTGAGACGACTCTTGTCGCTTCACCCACTGGATTGTGTGGCTTGGTTCCTTATACGGGTTCCGATTCTGATACACCTGATGAGGTGTCTTCACCGGAGCACATTTCCCCGCTACCAGCTACTTCACCATTCATATGCACCGATCCTTCTGAGACTCCTGATTCTTCTGATGGACCACCATCACAAGACCCTTATGTTGCTATCGTTGCTCGTTGGAGGAGCAGGGTAACAGCACGTACATCATCATCACATGAGTTTCCTATTGCTCCTGTTACTGCCCCTCCCGGGATTCGTCGACGATCAGCGACTCTTATCCGACCCGGGGAGGCTATTCCTTTTGGTCGACCTTACCGCACCCATCCCAACGGGCCGCGTAAGTTGTTGCTCAAGGAATTAGAGTTAGACCTTTGCCAGCTCGCAGATTAGCATCGAGGCATGCATCACCTCGCTCTCCAGATCATCACTCACCTTCTTCCAGTTCATCTTCGGATTCTTCACCAGTTCATTCTTTGGGTTTGGATGCGCCAGATCAGGCTCATTCGGGATCTTCGACTAGATATCAATCACCTAGAATTTTCGTTACCCTCCAAGGAGAGCACACGACGTAGTGAGGCATACCGACAGTGGTGAGCTGCTCCACTACTAACTGTGTACCCACCGACTACATCTGAGTCATCATCAGGAGATTCTTCAGAGAGACCCATGCATTCATCTCCACATTCTGCAGGACCATCTCGTAAGAGATGTAGATCACCGGTCGATTCAGTATCATTATCCATGCCAGTTACAGGATCATTAGCTCCTACCCGTGCTGATCACTTGCCACCTCGTAAGAGGTTCAGAGATTCATATGCATCAGAGGCTAGCTTAGAGGAGGATGCTGAGGTTGGTCTTACAGAGACTGGGGTTGATATGGGGTTAGGTATTGGTGATGGGGATGTGGTTGGAGATCGTGTTGGGATTGACCATAGAGATGCCACAGATGACACAGAGGAGTATGAGGCTGACGCCAGCACTGGAGGTACGGCTGAGGCAGGTACCGACCCTATGACTGCACCGTTAGTTGAGGAGGAGGTTGTAGAGCCAGCTGGAGAGGGTTCTCCTGACTTGCCTGTTACTAGGGATGGCATTGATAGATCGTTGGGAACGAGACTGCTCATGGTAGGGGGGGAAAAAGATAAAGAAACGGTGTAGGCCGATCAGTTGATAGCTAGAGTGGGACAGGACTAGGATGGCTGAAGCGATCTTAGTTTGAGGTTGGAGAACCTCAAATTCTTGCTAAGTGGATATAGAGATGGATCGTGTGAGTAGGCCTTCGTCTTCATATGTCACTTTCACAGGAGCCATTTACGTCAGGTTCTAGGATCGTGATGATGCCAGGGAGACTTAGGAGGTGTGAGTCATATCCTTGGAGGCGTTCGCTAATCGTGCCATATCCTAGTTGCATCCTGATCAACGTAGACATTAGACCAATGGTTAGTACTAGGTATTAGCAGTAAATAATTGTGAAGTCATGCACCTGATTTTGGATTTTGTGTTTGTAAATCGTAATATAAGCTTTTATTATGAAATGAAAAGCTTGTTTGGATTCTCCTCGCTATAATTATATTGTTATTTATGTTTTTCTTGCAGAACGTGTTATAATTAAAGTTTACTTTCATATCATGTATTAAAATTATCATTACCAGATGTTGTATATTCGATTCCAAAAATCTCACTATGAGTTGTGTCTTGTGAGTAGAACATTGACAAACACTCGTTCTGGAATTACCCACGCGCAATTGAAGAAATGATCAATCAACGTGGAACAGCTCTAGAACTCATCAGGTTAACAAATTCTTTCACTGGAACAACAATGTAAATGGTAATGGAAATGGAAAATGGTGATGACAAGGAAATGGTCATGGAAATGGTAATGGGTGGTGACAATGGAAAATGGTAACGGAAAGGTAATGGTGAATGGCAATGGAAAAGGTAAAGTTAAATAGAGATGGAAATGGAAACCACGGAGGTGCAACGGTGACGGTAATTAAAACCCCAATATTGGAATGGAAGAGGCGGTAGGTTTGTTGCTCAGTGAATGTACGTACCAAGGATTTCATGAAGTGTCAACCACGAGATTTAAAGGAACTGAAGGACTGGTTAGGTCTGATAAGTGGAGTAAAGATGGAGACGTGTGTTTTCACATCAGCAACTGTCCGAGGTGAAAAAAATAAAAAATATCAAGATGAAGTAGCATCCTGTACTTGCTGACATTGCACTAACCTGGTGGAACTCTCACCAATAGGACCATCGAACTGATGCTGCATACGCCTTTGTCATGGAGAGAGCTGATGAAACAGATTAGTCGGCCTCCACATGAAACAACCCCAAAATCCCTATACATTCCCTCTAGCCAATCTCACCCCCATGACACGTGTGACGATGTTGTAAAATACGGATGAAAAACCCAGACCACGCAAGAAACACTTACATAGTATCCACGTCCCACCCAAATGCTGAGCACCAAATTGCGAACCCTCTGAGGAATATCGGTGTAGAAATTCCATATTGGAGGTGTACCATACCCGCTAACATCAAGAAAATGTAAAAGCTGCAGCACATACGAGACTACACGATGTGCTGTCTAATAGCCAACAGTTTGATGGATAAAAAAACTGAAGATCTTATGCTGAGGAGTAATGCGAGACAAAAGAGATAAGGAATAGTAACTATGGAAACAACCGTGTGGGCAAGCAACCACCCACCAACGACAGAATACTGGGGACAGAAAGTTGCTTGAGCCTATGTGGCAGGTAACAATGGGGAGAAGAAAGTACTAAGTCACTTCCACTCTGCAACAATGTTAAGTGCTCCAACAATAGATACCTAGCACAGTAGCGATTGGGATGGTGCAACAAGGTTGGAACATTTGTCCCAAGAACAGCAGGTTAACAAATCCACTACCCCCACCCAAAGAGGGCCAAATAGCGAATCAGAGGGAGTGGAGTGACTCGCTTTGAGTGTTGAGCACAATGACATAACCGAAATGTATTCCCAAAGATCAAGAACCAAAACCGTGAAACAAAGCAAGAGTTAATATGCAAGTGGCATAGCATATGGTCACTAGGAGGAGGGTGACGTGAACCCGGGTTCCAACACTGTCACGGGTAACGATCTTCTCAACAATCGATCAAGCTATATGTTATTTGACTCTGCTTCCCGTGATAGAAGTTTCGTATCAAATACTTTTAGTGGCAATTGCTAGACATCACACCCTATGCCTTAACTTTAGTTTATGCGTGTCTAACTAGCTGACGGAAGGACTTCAAAACCAACACTGTGTTTATTGGCTGTACATTAGGAATTGTTAGACATCCATTTAATATCGACCTGATTGCCAATAATAGTTTGGTATGTTGGTTCGACGTTATCATCGGCATGGATTGGTTTAGGCAAAGAATCATGCAGTGATTTGTCTGTAGACGAGAAGATAGTGGCGTATTTCCCTATGAAATGAAAATTCTGATCGTTCAAGGAGACAAAGGTGACAAGGAGAAGAAATAGATCAAAGTTGAGCATTATATCATGTGAAAAAGTCCAGAAGTATATGGAGAAATGCTGTCAACTATTCCTGGCACAGATTACGGTGAAGGAAGACAAAGACAAGTCGAAGGAGAAGCAACTTGAAGACGTTACGACTGTACAGGACATTCCAGAAGTTTTTTCAATAAGACTTACCTGGACTACCACCCACACGACAGGTCGAATTCCAAATTGACTTGGTCCCAGGTGCTGCACCTGTAGCTCGAGCTCCGTATAGGTTAGCACCGTCGGAGATGGAAGAATTGTCTACTCAACTACAAGAACTTTCTGACAAGGGATTTATAAGGCCAAGTTCCTCACCATGGGGAGCTCCGGTTTTGTTTGTCAAAAAGAAGGACGGCTCTTTTCGAATGTGTAAACGATTATCGTGAACGTAATAAGCTACTGTGAAGAAAAATCGATACCCACTTCCAAGAATTGACGACTTGTTGGATTCAATTGCAAAGGATCAAGCGTGTACCAAAGATCGACTTGAGGGTCCTGGCTACCACCAGCTCAGAGTTTCGTGAAGAAGATATCCAAAGTACGGCATTTAGACTCGCTATGGCCATTACGAGTTCCAAGTGATGCCATTCGGGTTGACTAATGCGCCGGCAGTATTCATGGATTTGATGAACCGGGTATGTAGACCATACCTAGATAAATTTGTGATCGTGTTCATCGATGACATCTTAATCTACTCTAAGACCAAGAAGAACAGATTACATCTTTAGACAAAATTTTGAGTATGCTCAAGAAGGAAGAATTATACGCCAATTTTTCAAAGTTGTGACTTTTGGCTATCGCGGTTGCAATTTCCCTGGCCACGTGAATGATAGCAAAGCATTACGTATGATCCAGCGAAGATTGAGTCATCAAGGATTGGGAATCACCCTAAACCCAACGAAATTCGCAATTTCTAGGTCTCGCCGTTACACCGACGATTTAATCGAAGGTTTCTCCAAGATTTCCAAGCCTATGACGAAGCTGACTCAGAAAAGTGTAAAGTTTAATTGGGGTGAAAAGGAGGAAACTGCTTTCCAAACATTGAAACAAAAGTTGTGTAGTGCACCCGATTTTGGCATAGCCTGGAAGGTAAGTGGAAAACTCAAGTATATTCGATGCTTCTCATAAGGGATTAGGCAGTGTTGATGCAGAAAGAGAAAGTTATAGCTTATGCTTCCCGCCAGCTCAAAATCCATGAGAAGAACTACACTACACACGATTTGGAATTGGGAGCTGTGGTGTTCGCTCTCAAGATGTGGAGAACAATACTTTCGGCACAAAGTGCTTTTGTGTACACTATCAAAGAGTTTGCAACATATTCTTGATCAGAAAGAGTTGAATATGAGACAACGTAGGTGGTTAGAGCTGTTAAGTGACTACGACTGCGAGTTACGTTACCACCCGGGAAAGGCGAATGTGGTGGCTGATGCGTTGAGCCGAAAGAATAGACCTAAGCCACTACGAGTTCGAGCCTTTGGTTATGACAATCGGTTTGAATCTCCCTACGCGGATCTTGAATGCTCAGGTTGAGGCGAGAAAAGAAGAGAATTACGGAGCCAGAAGATATGCTTGTCATGATTAAGAAGTTGGTGCCACGTGCAGATGGAACAATTTGTTTGAAGAATAGAAGTTGGATTACCATGTTTTGGTGACTGAGAGCTTTGATATGCATGAGTCCGCATAAGGTCAAAGTATTCATCCACCCTGATCGGACAAGAAGTACCAAGATTTGAAAAAGCTTTACTGGTGGCCCAACATGAAAGCAGAAATTGCCACATATGTAAGTAAATGCATGACTTGCGCAAAGGTTAAAGCAGAATACCAAAAACCATCCGGTCTGTTGGTACAACCAAAAATCCCTGAATGGAAATGGGAAAACATAACTATGGACTTCGTGACAAAGCTACCAAAAACGGCAAGCGGACAAGATATGATTTGGGTTATAGTCGATCGACTCACTAATCTTCTCATTTTTCGCCAAGCAAAGGAGAATGACTCAAAGGTAAACTAACCAGGCAATACTTGAAAGAAGTTGTGTCGAGACATGGAGTGCCTGTTTCGATCATCTCTGGGATCGTGATGTAGGTTCGTGTCCAATTATGGCAATCTCTTCAAGAGATTATCTTTTGGAACGTCAATTAGATATGAGTACAGCATATCACCCCGAAACAGATGGTCAAAGTGAGAGGACTATCCAAACATTGGAAGACATGCTCCGAGCGTGTGTGATGGACTTCGGGAAGGGATGGGACAGACATTTACCCTTAATAGAATTCTCCTACAACAACAGCTATCATACAAGTATTAAGGCTGCACCTTTTGAGGCATTGTATGGTCGCAAATGCCGGTCACCTGTCTGTTGGGCTGAGGTGGGAGACGCTCAGCTTACTGGACCAGAAATTGTTCGTGAGACAACAGAGAAGATTATACAAATCAAGCATCGTCTGCAAGCTTCACGAGATCGAAAAATGCTATGCTGAAATAGACGTAAGCCATGTAGAGTTTGATGGTTGGGGATAGAGTTATGCTTGCAAGTATCGCCCAGAAGGGTGTAATACGTTTCGGCAAACGGGGAAAGCTGAACCCTCGTTATATTGGACCTTTTAAAATTCTCGCCAAGGTAGGGAACGGTTGCATATCGGCTAGAATTACCCGAGAAACTGAGCCGTGTTCATAGTACCTTTCACGTCTCGAACCTTAAGAAGTGCTTATCCGATGAACCGCTCGCGATTCCATTGGACGAAATCCACATTGATGAAAAACTCCATTTCATTGAAGAACCAGTTGAGATTATGGACCGCGAAGTCAAGCGTTTGAAGCAAAGTCGCATTCCAATTGTGAAGGTCCGTTGGAATTCTAAAAGAGGTCCCGAGTATACCTGGGAACGCGAAGACCAAATGCAGAAGAAGTACCCTCATCTGTTCGCTAATCCTGTATCCGCAACTCAAGCTATGACCTAAGCTTTGAGGACAAAGCTCTTTTAACGGGGAAAGGATGTCACACCCCGTAAATTCCCGGTTAGTATTCCGACTCACTCCGGTCATCTACTTTAAATTTTAGTCGTTACGTTTAAATTGGCAATTTACCGAGGAATTAGACTGCGTAAAATCTGAGAAACGTCACCGGAACGCGTTCCGGCATCGGTTATAAATTATTTTAAGCATTATATGTGTTATATAAGCTTTCCTGAGTGTTTCGTGATTTTTAATCACGTCCGATATTAATTTTAAAGTTTTATTCTTTAAATTGCGTTTTTCGCGTTTATGATCAAACGGAACCCCGGAAACTCGAAATCTTTTCGTGTAAACCCAAGTTATCGTAATTTTAGTGTCATACTACTAAAAATTTCGTTCACCTTTTTTCTCTAGCCAAAATGTGGCGCCTAAACACCAACAACAAGTATACTTGGACTTAAAAATTAAAGAAATGGCATCTTATTTTGAAAGCCTCACCCATGTGTGCTTGTTAAATGAGAAAATGACATCTTGTTGCCTAGTAAACTTGCATGCATGCCATATCTTACACTTCACATGTTGCTTACCACTTTGACTAACCATTTGACTTGAAATTCAAATATCTAACCAAGTATAATGAACCTAGGCTAGACAATTGAACCACAATGGTCCTTGTGACCTAGGTTCGGCCGAAACTATGGGCACACACACCCTTGGTGTGTTTGAGTCCCATGTGGTCACTTTAACCCTAAACCACAAGTGCTTGAGCCTATATATACCATCATATACTTGCATCTAGGGTTCATTTCATTTTCAAGTCTCAAACAAAAGCACACAACTCTCTTCCCCCTCCTCCCATACCCACGGCACACAACCCACCCACCAACACATCCATATCTTTTGATTTTCTTCAAGATCCAAGTATTCTAAACTCATTCCTAGTTATATCTAAGGTAGATCCAAGTGTTGTTTGGTTGTTTTTCAAGAGTTTTCAAGAATCATAAAACTAGGGTTTCAAGTTTATAAGTGGGTTTTGCAAGATCTTGTGTGTTCTTCTTTTGCTTGCTTTCTTGTGAGTATTTCTTGACCCATCTTGTATTATTTTGATGTTGTATAAATATCTTGTGTAATCTATTGTTACATTAAAAGATCCAGTGTTTGTGATTGTTATTACAAAAGAAACACAATCTATTTTTGATCCATGTTACATAAAGTTGGAATGTTTTATGACAAAAGTTTATGTTATGTTTAT
The DNA here is from genome assembly GCA_026074375.1 of Tanacetum coccineum. Lineage (NCBI taxonomy): Eukaryota > Viridiplantae > Streptophyta > Magnoliopsida > Asterales > Asteraceae > Tanacetum > Tanacetum coccineum. The sequence continues at coordinate 109,383 of BQNB010001775.1, read as the reverse complement.
AATATGTTCTTGGTGAGATTGAGAGTGGATGAGAGTTGCAACAATAAGTTAGGTTGGTTTATGTTAGTTTGTGTGGATTTGGTTGTAAATGAAGGTTGAACTAGACTAGGCACTAATATGCGATTTGGGTTGATTTTTGGTCACTTTTCGGCAAACTATAGTTGCTGTCCCGATTTTGTTTTGAGGGTTCAAGCGACTTAAAAATGTTTTCATTAGTTGTAAAAGTAGTTTTCGAAGAGCTCGTTTCAAATAGATAATTTTTCATATATCGCACTTTAAAATCGGACTTAAAACGGCCAAGTTGTGACCAAACGAAACTTGAAACATTTTTCGGCGAAATGGGAAAATGCAACGATCAGATCAGCAGCTAAAACGGGCGATTCGGAGCCCTTCGGGTCCGAATCGGCCAAAGTATAAAACACGAAAGTTGTCCGAAATGAGATTTTACTATAACGTTGGCAATCGCTAAGCCTAAAAGTCAATAATGAGAGACATTTTTACCATGAATCGGAAAAATAGGTTTTTGAGGAAAACATTAAATAAAGTGGGCTGTTGGGAAAATTAAAAGAGGGTTACGAGCACTTTCGGACGATTTTGGGCGTTTTAAATGCTAGCGAAACATATAGAAATGCTAGGTAGTTAGTTGGGACAACTAGAAAATGTTTATAAATTCTTTGAAATGCCGAACTTAAAGAAAGGTGAGATTATTAAAAATGGTACGAAACGGACATTTTAGGCGATTTAGACATAAGGAGTAGGCGGCTTAGAATTATTTAAGCAATTTATAAAATATGGAAAACTAAGAAAATAGGGGACGCTATTAACGTTTTGAAACTAAAAAGTTTCCTAAAAAGGAAAGTTTCTAAAAATAGTAATTTTTCACAAGTGTCGGGATTTAACTAAAACGTGGTAAAGTATCAAAGTCTTTTATTTCTAAAACGCAAACACATTCGATGCTTTAAATGATGAACATGGATGCTTTACTTGTTTCTTTGATAAATGCTAAGTCATACCCGTCCTTTACTCTAGGTTCGCGCTAGACTCCCTTTATATCTTCATCATCTGTTGTGATTATCGCTTACCCTGCTAAGGTGAGTTCATAGCCCCATACTTTTACTGATTTACAAACGCTTTATACTATTGGGGTGAGAAACATTGTTTGCTTTTAAATTTGGACACAAGTGCTTTACGTGAGTCTTACTTGTTTATGTGTTGCCTAAGTAGCTTACAAACCTACTACTGCCCAACTTATCATGAACTGTTAGTTTCTCGACCGGAGGACCGGTTGAGGGAGCGCGAGTGAATAGATAGATCTATTGGGACTAATTATCCCTATCCGGGTAAGCATGCACGTTACTTGTTTTCTGTCGTCGATGAACTAACGGATATATGTCATGTCGAGTAATTCTTTTGTGGTCATTGGTTTGGGTACACCAGCTAGGGCAGGAATACTTTGCAACAGATGTAACATGCCCTGTTGACTTATTAGCTTCGGTGTGCATGAGCTTAGTGGCAACAATAAAATATTTTTATGTGATGCTGTATTCGTTTATATGTAGCCACATACTGTTTTGAAATCCTCGTGTCCACTCTTTACAAACTTAAACCTATGAATTCACCACATTATGTTGACGTTTTTAAACATGTTTTCTCAGGTGCTCGAATTTCCATCTGCCTGGTGACCCTTGTGCTAGTAGCATTACCCTTTGAACAATTACCCTCATAACTCTAAGTCTGCCATCCTTGTATACCAAATTGGGTCCTTGGATTTAACAAAGTCTCGAGTTGATTGTTGTTTGATAGATAACTTAGGGTAAAGGTGGTGCAAATGAATGCCATAGCTTTGTTAAGGCTTTCAATTAGATCATCAGTTAGAAGAAATGATGGTACAGAAAGACCTAAATCAAATTGGTGAAATGCTGTTGGTGATTGTAAAGGAACAGCTAGTGGTTGAAATGATTGTGGATGAATCACTGATACTTGATGAGTAACAGTTGTAGATTGTGATAGCTAATTGTATACATTCTCATTCATTATAGACATCGTGAAATGATTGATGTGTGAGATAAAAACTCAGGATCTTAAGTAGATTAAGTTATTGAAGTTGTGGTTTGTTGTTGTAGAATTACTTGTCTTTAAAGTCTAATAGAAGAACTAGAAACTATGAATCGAAAATGTCTTTAAAGTGCATAAACCACAGTGCATAAACCTCAGTGCATAAACCTTAGTGCATAAACCTCAGTGTGTGGAAACTAGAAGGGATGACGGGGTTAAATAGTTTATTAGTTAATTAGCATTTTAAAATTTTACTTCTAAAATTTTTATATTCAAGTATATGTTCAACCAACCAACAATATGAACCAACAATGTATATATCTACTAACAATTACTAGACAAACAATAAGTAAGAGTCACAACAACATAAAGAGATAAGGAAAGGAACAATCAAACCATGACACCAAGATTTATAGTGGTTCGGCTACGTAGTTCCTCTTCGCCCTACTTCACTCCCCGAGTATCCTACTCGAGATTTCACTATGTCAACAAGCTCCCTTTGGCAGAGAAAACCGTTTACACTTCGATTACATTATTTTCCGACACTAAGTTAAATGTCGAGTCCGAATCTTAGCTATAACCAATCTACTGCTTCACAAGTAATACACAATCATAAGATCTACACTATCAGATTTATACACTATCCAATTTACATAATCACACAAGATAATCAAGACAGAGATTTAGTTTTGTAAAAGAAAGAAGGAGAAATCACTAGACTATAACAATTCGTTTCTTGGCGAATACGAATGTTCTTATCTTACACTTGGTGAAGAGGAGAGATGAGAAAGAAGAGATTGGATCACTTAAAACAAGATTAAACAATGTTAGTGATCAAGAGATTTAGTGAGAGAAAGATGGTTTTTAGAGAGAGAAAGTTTACTGAAAAATTCATGCAAAGAGGTGTGTTTTTCAGCTTGGAATAGTGCAGTATTTATAGCCTGGAAAATCCAACAGCTACTGCAGGCGGTCCCTGTTAGGAATTTTATATAACAGACTTAATTCTGTTAGTGTAATATAGTTAGTTCTGCTAGTTACATAGTTAGTACTGGTAGAAGGATTATTATAGTTAGTACTGGTAGTGTTAAATAGTTAATACTGCTTATTTAATAGTTAAGTCTGCTTACGCAGAAGTTAGTTAGAGTTAAAGATATGCATGAGATATCTTAGGAAAGGATATGCATGATCTTTATACATGTTTTGTAAAGCCCATTAGGGTTTCCTTAGTCTATTAAAGGAACCCTAGGCATAGTTAGTAGATAATAGTTCTACACAGATCATAGAGATCGAATAGTAATCATAGTTTGTAATCTGCAACCTAGGCAGATTTAAAGTTTAATATAAAAGTTCTTTTGTGATATTCAATATTGTTCTTCTTAGCATTATTGATTAGATTCCGCATAATCAATAAGTGTTTACTTAGTGTTTCATTATTGTTGCTTTAGAATTGTCTAAAGGAGCAAACTCTTTGCAAGCTGAAGGTTAAGATCTATTCAGTAAATCGATCTAACAGTCCCGACAGTCCCAGATATATCCGGGGGTCGCCCAGCCTATCAGGGGGCTGCCAGTAGACTAACGCTCCCATTTTTGTCTTTTAGTGTGGAAGGTTAAATCTGGTGTGGAAGCTTCTATTTTGGGGGAAAACCATATTTGAATTTTTATATTTAAATAAAACATTTTTTTTATTTAAAAAGTATTTTGTATATATTTATTTTTGTAAAAATACTTTTGTAAAAATACTTTTGTAAAAATGTAATGGTTAAGAAAAATTATTTTCCTGATCACTAATCATGTTTAAATGATTTGTTTATGCATACCTTAAGTGATTTACAATTGAAATGGAAATTTACGATTAATAACTTGTAAACGTTTATTTTTATCGTATGCGTTTTTACATTTTGTTATCTTCAAAACATCGAGAGGTCAAAAAATATAAATAACATTTTTAGACATTTTTGTATTAACACAATGCATAATCTTCAGTGCATAAACCTCAGTGCATAAACATCAGTGTATAAACCTCACAAAAATTGTGTCCTGTTCCACCCCTAGATTCACAGGCCAACACAAGGGACCTTTTTGCACCAAATATTCTTAGAGCTAATGCTTACAAACTCGCATATCCTTTCATGTTTTCTTGTAATAGTATTCAAGACCTTCCTAATAGTAACCTTGACTAACTTAGATTATATATAGAAGTAAAATACTAGTCTTTCATATACACGTTAACTAGCAAAACTTGAAACAATTCTTTTTTCTTCCTCTCTACCTATCGTACGATTTTTACATCAAGAAACCATCTATATTTTTTATTTTGGCAAGCATACAAGTAATTCTAGGTTTCATCCCTAAGGTGATTAGAAGTATTTTGGGAGCTTGGTATATTATTTTTACAATAGGTTAAACAGAATCTAAGGTTTTATTATTAGGGATCGATTTTGGATTTGGTTTTGCTTCTTCATCATCCTGCTCACTCTTTTAAGGTCATCTAAAACTCTAAGCTCTTCATTACTACATTTACATGTTTACATAATAGTTATTTTATTAAGTCACCACCTAGCTTTTATTTTCATGTGTTATAAAATAAAATAGATATATTATTATAAGGACATAAATATTGGACATCATTTGGACATGACTAAAAGGACTCTAAGTATGTATAACAACATGTTACAAGGTTACCTAGAAGGTTTGTACAAAAATAAACAAGTTATAAATTTATAAAACACATTTTATAAATTATAAAACCTAAGGGGCTGTTTACAAAACTTTCTGTTAAGATCGAATTTTATAAAATTTCGGCCATGTTGTTATTGATAGTTCATTTCACAAGGATCGTAAGATATATAAAGTAACACTAAAAATGGAGTTATACGAGTTAAGATACGACTGGTTCAAAGATAGACATTATATATACAAAAATAAAAAAACTATAAAAGCTGTGAAACTGTGTACGTTTCAGCAGCCGCTGAAGCTCACTTTCGAGGGCCTTCGGGTCTGATTGAGCCGAAGTGTAAAATAAAATTACAAAGTTGTAGGAACGACATTTTTACATGAATCCTGCGATTTTCATAATTTTCGGATGTATAGTTGTAAAATAGACACTTTTCTGACATAATTAGTGTTGGTGATTCGTTATTAATAAAAAATTTTGCAAACATTTCTAGATCACTATATATAATATTTTTAGTTTCTCTAAGTGTTTTTAACTTTATAAATATTATTTTATAAGACGATTAAACTACTTATACGACAACATTATACGAATAATAAAAACGTTAAATCAAGTATTTTTAACAAATAAATAAATTATTGGACAAGTATACTATTTTTCCAAATACGAATACATAGACATTTATTTTCAAGATACATCTTTTTATGTGTTTAATTTAATAATCAACAAAGAGTTTTAGGTGGCGACTGTTCAAATAATACTTGTGACTGCCGATTATATTAATGCATTATACTCTTTACAACCTTATATTCAATTGGGTTGCATTCAGACTTGTCCGTGATGTTTTCACTTATTTGATATTCACTATCCGTTCACTCACTTGAGGTGAGTTCATAGCCCCATTTCTATCTACTTGTTTTTCAAACTCTACGGGGTGAAATTACATGCTTGTTTGACTATGGACAAGATGTTTTAAATATTGTTATGCTATCCAGTTTATTTCCTGGATATTATTGCCTAGTTAACGCTTGCCAATAAAAGTCCCTACCAAATCATGAACCGTTAATTGCTAATGTAGTGAGCGCTAGTGTTGTGGATAGATCTATCGGGACTGACAATCCCCACCTGGAATTTCTGGTCACAAGTTGATCATGGTGCATTTAACATTTAGAGGAACTTGTAGGCTATTTGACAGACACCCTATACTTATTTTGGGGCACTGACAGTTAAGGTTTCGGTGTCATGAGCTTAATGCAATAATACATGTTTTTGACTACTGAACTTGTTTCATAGTCTACCGTTACTTAAATCTTGTGGTCCACTCTTTTACCGATAAACCTATGAATTCACTCAACCATTGTGTTGACTTTTAGCATGTTTAATTTCAGGTCCTAAGGTGTGATTTTTGAAAGGGAGCTGCGGGGATATCATGAAGATGAATTTTGTGTTTTCTTTAAATTCGATGCACTATTTAAATTTTAAAAACCTATGTCATCTTTTGAAACCGTGAAACTTTTGTGTAACAAATGTATGTTGAAGTTTTATGTCGCTTTTAAGTATGTGGGACCTAATGTGAAAACTTTGATATTTTATAATGCATCGAATGTACTTAATTAAAACGTTTTTTTGAGGTCGTTTTTTATATCTTGTTTGTTGTACTATGACGTGGCACCCCATTGTTATCATTCCGCTGCTACCTGATTTTGGGGGTGTTACAGATTGGTATCGAGAGCCAATTGTTGCTAGGGAAAATGGGGTCATTTTCAAAACCTAGTCTATAACCAAATTTTTTTAAAAAGATTTTCATTTCTTTTATTTTCAAAATACAGAATCCTTCATCGCTTATCCGATTATCGCGCGCGTATTCCCCGATCTCTTTAATTTTCCGATTGTCATTATTGTATTATATAGTTTATATATAATATTCGGTTTAAATTTCGATCCCTTAGTGTATCTTCTAGCGTATTACTTTTCATTCGTATCGGTCGATTATATAAATATTGACCATTTTGATTAATGATGTTTATTTATAAGAGCATCACCGTTTAAATTATAAAATTCAAATTTTAAATTGTTAAAATAACTATCATTGTGAAAATTTAATTCTTGCGCTATGTGATTCCATTATAAATTGCATACGGTATGATGATAAATTCGTGTGTATTATAATTATTTTTTTCCTCAGTTTTGTATCGTGTACTCGACGAGACGTACTCTTACAAATTCTTAACGAAATTTGTACTCGTATTGTTCGAACAGAATCATGCCGCCAGAAGATGAAAAGGAAAATCTGTTAAGAGGTTGTGAAAACGTGTGGCTAAAGCTATTTGAAGGAATACGAAAAGTCTAAGACAATTTAGATAGTGCTGAAGTTAGGATTGGAACACTGGGAATGTTGGAGGAACTGTGAATGTGTAGGGTTGTTCGCACAAGACTTTTATGAATGGAAAGCCGCACTCTTTTAATGGAACGGAGGGTGTTGTTAGTTTAAGGCATTGGATAGAGAAGGTGGTGCAAGTGTTTGAAATTTGCAAGTGTGTTGAAGAAGATAAAGTTATGTTTGCTGCTAGTACTTTCGAAGGTCGTGCGTTAACATAGTAGAATGGGAATGTGCACACCCTAGGACTCGTCAATGCTAACCGTATTCCTTGGACTGAATTCAAGACGATGATGACTACAAATACTGCCCAGCAACCGAAATCCAAAGATGGAACAAGAACTTTGGACTCTGACTCTAAATAGAGTGATATGAGGCTTATAGCAATTCGTTTCCTACGAAACTGGTTTGAGGTGTCTGAAATTGAGTTGCCGCTAAAAAGAAGAGTATTGAAAAGTACGTTCGTGGTTTCAGGAAAGAATCAAAGGAAATATCACTTCTTCAAAGCCTGCAACTCTGCATGATGCCATAACATGGCCCGTGAATGGTTGAGCAGCAGTTCAGGGTGATTGGGCTACTAGGAAATTGGTGAAAGCATAAAAGGGAAAATGGGAGTCCACCAAAGAAACACCAACACCAATAACCCCAACTACAACAACAACAACTGCAACCGAAACAACAACCATCACCAACAACAAAACAGGAGGCAGGAAACTGCCAGGGCCTATGCTGCAGCCCCAGCTGAGGGTAGGGGTTATGCTGGGAATCTACCAAGGTGCAACCGTTGCAACTCTCACTACAATGGCAATGCTCCCCAAAGTGTACTGAAGTGACAAAGAACTGGTTCATAGGAGATAGACTGCGAAGTTAGGGGTTCAGGATGTTAGGTGTTACCCCCTAAAGATGTGGTTGTTATGGATTGCGATGAAAAAAGACATTACAAGGACAGTGTCCAAAGGAAGGATCAGCAGAATGATGAGGAGCTCTTTAGGAGAGCTTATGTGGTGTTGAAATCCACATCAAGAATCCGAATGTGGTCGCGGGTTCGTTTCTTACTTAATTGATCCACTTACGCTTCGTATTCTCTTTGATTCTGGTGTGAAAAGAGTTTTCTGTGATCTTCGCTTATTATCATTTCTCTTCTTATTAGTTACACACAGCTTTTTTGATCTTTACCTATCCGCTTTATATTACTAGTTATGAAGTAGATGTTAGCGAGGAAATGTGGTTAGTACCAACACTTTTTACGAGGTTGTACCTTAGCTTTTGTATATGCATTGTTTCAAATGGACCTACTCACCGACCCGACTAGGAAGTTTCGATTTCATATTGGCATGGACTTGGTTTGTCTTCCACCGATGCTCATTGATTGTTATGAAATGATTGTCGTTTCCTCTTCCATGATTGGACGTGATTCTGGCACTGTACAAGCGACGAGGCAAAAAAGGATCCTGGATCTACTTGCATGTATCAAGGACCTGTTAAATAAGCTGATGACATTCGGGTTGTCCGAGACTTCCCTGAGGATTTTTCGAGATGATTAGGCAGGTTTACACCTCCTTTGCCGAGAGATAGAATTCCGATTGATCTGATTCTTGGCGAGTTGCTCAGTTGTTTAAATCGCCATTTACCGATTAGCTCCGTCAGAGAGGTCAGAGGGGTTTTGGTCGAACAGCTAAAGGAGCTTCAAGTGAAATAGGGCTTTATTCGACCCTGTCATTCTCACATGGGGGAGCCACCGTGCTTTTGTCAAAAAGACAATGATGGTTTTGCCGATGAGAATGTGTAATTGAATTATAGGGAATTAAATATGTTGACTATAAAAAGGAACCGCTTATCCTCTCCCCAGAATTTGATGACTTGTTTGATCAATTACAAGGTGCGTCTTGTTCTCCATGATAGATTCTTCATTAGGTTTTCTTCAGTGTTAAGTGTTCGTGTAGGAAGATATTACCGAGACTGCGTTTTAGAACCTGATATGGCATTTTGAGTTCACAAGTTTTTGGCCATTTGGGATGACAAACGCACCGGCTATATTTTTGGGTCTTAATGAAACCGCGTCTCGCAAGCCGTATTTGGACAAATTCATAATTGTGTTCATTGACGACATCTTAATCTACTCAAAGTCAGAAGAAGAGCATGAAGTCCACCTGAAGACGATTTTAGACTTACTCAAAAAGGAGAAGTTATATGCTAAATTTTCAAAGTGTGAATTTTGGTTTACGAAGAAGTCAGTTTCCTAGGACATGTTTAGTCAACCGTGACGGTATCCACGTAGATCCTTGCAAGGTTGAGTCGGTCAAGAATTGGAAGACCCCTGAATCGTCAACTGAAATCTGTTCGTTTTTAGGATTGGCAGGTGACTACCGAAGATTTATTGAGAATTTCTCCAAGATTGCCAAGCCTCTCACCCTGTTGACTCAAAAGAATTAGAAATATGTGTACGGGGCTACTATGAAGAATGAGTTCTCCACATTCTGATGGAGAAGCTATGCAAGCTCCAGTGTTAGCACTCCTCGATGGACCAGTCGACTTGTGGTCTATGTGGATGCATCGAAACAATGGTTTTGGGTGCGTGCTGATGCTGCGAGGCAAAGTGATATTGAATAAAGTGATAGCATATGCGTCAAGACAGTTGAAGAAGCATGAGAAAAATTATACCACCCATGACCTGGAATTGGGTGCAGTGGTGTTCGCCCTTAAAATCTGGAGACATTATCTTTATGGGACAAAAAGTGTTATCTACACTGACCACAAGAGTCTCCAGTACATATTTGACCAGAAAGATTTGAATATGCACCAAAGGCGGTGGATCGAGCTGCTCAGTGACTACGAATGTGAGATCAAATACCACCCGGGCAAGGCAAATGTGGTGGCAGATGCCTTGAGTAGAAAAGAAAGGCTCAAGCCAAGGCGAGTACGTGCTATGAGTATTACTATTCATTCTGGACTTAAGACTAAGATTTTGGAAGCACAGGGCGAAGCTTCCAAGGATCTCAAAGCTCCAGCTGAATGGCTAAGAGGATTAGAAAAACACTTTGAACGACGAGATGATGGTGGAATTTACTTCTTTGATCGTATCTGGATTCCATCAGTTGGTGGTGTAAGGAAACTGATCATGGATGAAGCTCATACTTCTAGATATTCAATACATCCGGGTGCGGATAAGATGTATCATGATCTGAGAGACTTGTATTGGTGGCCTGGTATGAAGAGAGACATTACTGAGTACGTTAGCAAGTGTCTTATGTGCTCTAAGATTAAAGCCGAACATCAAAAACCCTCAGGATTACTTCAACAACCAGAAATCCCTGAGTGGAAATGGGAGAAGATAACAATGGACTTAGTCACAAAGTTGCCTAGAAGCAGCGGTGGGTATGATGCGATTTGGGTCATTGTGGATAGATTGACCAAGTCGGCTCACTTCTTACCCATTCGTGAAGATTACAAAACGGAGAAGCTGGCAAGAATTTATATCAACGAAATCGTAGCAAGACATGGTGTGCCAGTGTCAATCATTTCAGACCGTGATGGTCGATTCGCGTCACACTTATGGCAAGCTCTTCAGGAAGCGTTGGGTACAAAACTACACATGAGTACGGCTTACCACCCTGAGACTGACGGTCAGAGTGAGCGTACTATTCAGACGTTGGAAGATATGCTTCGAGCTTGTGTTATGGATTTTGGTGGCAGTTGGGATGCTCATCTTCCATTGGTTGAGTTTTCTTATAATAACAGTTACCACGAATCACAGGAAGTTCAACTAATGAACTACATGAACTCGTGATCCGGCCTAACGAGAACCATCTCTGATCTATAAAGAGAAAACCAAGAGGATACACGATGCTAAGATCAAACCAGCGTTTTCAACGTTTTTTTTTTATTTGTGATCGTGTCCCTCCTCTTCATTCTAGACTGAAAGATTTCTCGTGGGCAAATTGAAATCCCGCTGGTCTGGACCATATCACCGTTTGTCCAAGTTTTCCTTATTGCACCAATCGAGCATCTCAAAACTCCGTGCCCCAACTTTAAAGAGACTGGTCATCGATCAAAACATTACTTTGGAGGGGACATACAACGGAGGTTGTCCCGGAATCTCCAAACGTTATTCTCCCCATGGAACCAATAAATACGGGAGACGTGTCCAAGCGTCCGGGACCCTAACAAGCGCTTCGTGTGGAGGCACCCATGCTTATACCGTAGTATGTAATAAAAATAAGTTTTTTGTGTGAGAAGTTTTAATGTTCCATTACCCGTGTTTTTCTTTTCCATGAATTTGTTTGCTTGTATGTCCAGGTATTCCCAGGATTGTGAAGGCACCTCGATCTGTCATTTTTAACTCGAGCGTCACATCCTCAGCTTCACATTTTTGGAATTCAGTATCCAAATCTAATCGACTAACGTTTTATCTTTTGGCACACTCCATAAACGCCTTAAGATTTACGGTAGAAACCCCTTGAAACATCGAGGACGATGTTTTAGGTCTAGTATGGGGGAATCTTCGATTTGATTTTTTGCCAGCAGTCCGTTGTATCACATAATCCCGTATTACCACCAAATTTTGCAAAAATAACAAAAAAAAAAAAAAAAAAAAAATTAAAAAATTTTCAAAATAAATAAGTGTTTTTTGTCTTTTTGGGTAGAGTAAGAATAAATTTTTACTCGTATCGGGGCGTGTTGAGCATAGCAAGTTCTTTTAGGCCAAAGCTTTCACGAATTCTCAGTTGCTTTGAATTCTAAGTGAAGAACAGAAATTGATAGAGTTTAAAATATAGTTTATGTTGTCCAAGCAAGATTCGTCTAAAAAACTTAATAGAATAACTTGTGTTCTTTTTCTCACCTAAGCTTCAAATCCGCCTATCATACGTGTTCGATTTAAATCCGGCTAAGTCAATCGACGTTTTCAGAAAAAGCTTCAAATTTGTGACTCTGATTCTTTAAAAGGCAAAAGTGATGAAAAGATTTAATGCCAATAAAGCATACATTTGATATATGGAGCAAGTAATACAATGTGTCGTTGGATATCCCACCCGCTAACCACGAGGTGGGGTTCAAACTAAGGACATCTTGCTTCTAGGACTTGGTGTGTCGTGATATCTCACTTGGAAGAAAGGTCTAGGTGAGGGTTCAAACTAAGACACTAATCCTTAGCCATATTAGGAAGAAGGTGTTGATGTGATTTCCCACTACGCTAGCAACGGGGTGGGTTTTCAAACTAAGAACACAGAAACGTTAGGTTGTGATATCCTACTAGGGCGCGAGGCAAGGTTAGGTGTTCAAACTAAGCAACGCATTCCATAAGCTTTAAAACTTAAAAAAAAAAAAAAAAAAAAAAAATAAATAAATAAAAAAAAAAATAATAATTTTGAAGTTCTATAAAAACAAGTGCAAAGTCTTAAATAAATGTTGCTTTTGAGTACGATTCATTTTGTTGACTAAAGAAAAAGTTGATCTATGTTGATTAAATCGGAGCACACACACGTAATCATTTATCCATGTCGGGAGTTCAAAAGTTCACAAGTCATAAGTATGAGGGCTTTACACCTAAACTTATATCGACAATGATCTCGTTTAATTGCTTGGCTTAAGACTAGTGAAAAATCGGGGACGATGAAATTTACCGTCAGGACATCCGTAGATCATTCTATGGACGGTTTCTCACATTTATGATGCCCATTTTGATTTCTAAATAATGAAAGACAAACCATTCAAAAATCCAAAAAAATTAGAGTAGTAAATGTACATACAAATTAATTTTGGTTAATCGGATTGTCGAAGCTATTGATTCTTTCCTTTGACAAACACTTTGAGCTACTTTTCAAGTTATAGTCGGAAAGGGGGTCAGAGTCTTAGTTTTCGTAAATGCTTTACTTCATAACATTGCTCACACACAAGGGGGGCAGGCGTGTCAGATGGCTCAGACACACACACACACAGGACGATCACTTAGTCAATCTCTTCGTCTGAGATTATAAGAACCGAGTGAGTGCAGTAGCAACACAGCAGGATAATCCAAACACACAAATAATCAAAAACGTAACATAGAGGAGAAAGAGAGACCCAACACATGTGGGCGGATCACTCCATAGATGAGTTGCTTAGGTAGGTGTGTGGTAGGGGGGTGTGGGGGGGGTGACAAGTATAATACGCGCGTGTGAAGAGCGCGCGGAGCGAAACCACCATACAAAACTTCACATTCGTCCACACCCAAAATCAACACGAACACACGCGACATCTCTCTAAGGACAACTGACGCAGGAATGAAAAGTCTCGAGCGATGATGCGCGACATCGCGAGCGAGTGCGAGCGACTACCTCTCTTATCTCTTAATCATACAACGTAAACGTTTTACGTAGCCAGTAAAAATAAAATGTGAAAACTTATAAATTATACTCCAAATAATTATATGACACTTGTTTGACGTAAACTTTTATTTGTTTAATGTCCGTTTACGTTGAATGATGGTTTTTAGTTTACGCGATTTAACTATGTGATTATAATTAAAAGCGAACGCGTAAAACTTCTAAAAATAAATAGTGGTAATAATTGAGTCAGGAAATGACCTGAAAATGTGAAATGCTACAGTGTTAATTCCCGGTTACATTGCCAGCGTGGCATTTGACTTTTGATACAAATAAGTTATTGAACTTTGCGAATTTGTTCACCTAAGTTACTAAATTTGAGAATTTTTACACACGTTTTTATACACATTTTTATAAACACGTTTTCATACACACATTTTTATACACGGTTTTATACACATCTTTTTATACACACGTTTTTATACACATATTCTTGTACACATTTTTATACACACATTCTTGTCAACAGTTTTATACACACATTTTTATACACGATTTTATACACACGTTTTGACACATATTTTTAAATACAGTTTTATACACACGTTTTTATACACACATTTTTATAAAAAGTTTTATACACACGTTTTTATACACACATTTTTATACACGATTTTATACACGTTTTTATACACACATTTGTATACACGGTTTTATACACACATTTTTAAACACACATTTTTATACATGGTTTTATACATACATTTTTATACACACATTCTTTTGCACATGTTGTAATACACATTTTTATAAAAACGTGTGCATATAAACGTATGTATAAAAAATATATATATAATTGTGTGTATAAAAATGTGTGCATAAAAACGTGTAAAACAATGTATGTATAAAAACGTGTATAAAATGTGTGTATAAAAATGCATATAAAAACATGGATAAAAACGTGTATAAAAACATGTATTTTCTAAAGGTATTTTTAGATGAACAAAACAATAAACTTTAGTAACTTAAGCGAACAAATTCGCAAAGTTGAGTAACTTACCTGTCAAATAACCTGATATGTTTATGGGTTGGATAACTGGGCCCACAAAAAGCTGACGTGGAGAAGGTCAAAACACAATATCCCGATTGCCAGTATTCGAAGTAACATGAACAAACACACTTTTGTTGTTCGGTAACCTTAAAGTTAACCTTCGATAGTCCAGTAACCCAAATGAACAAAAAAAAGTTCAATAACTTAGGCGAATAAAAGTTGATAGTTTAGTAACCTATCTATCTAAGAACCCTTTTCGGGTCTGTTTAGACTATAAAAACCTTAGGAAATAATATAGTATCACTTATATAATATTTATATGCGCTTTAAACTTTATAAATATTATTTTATAAATTAATTAGACTATATATATATATATATATATATATATATATATATATTGTCATTGTAAAAATAATAAAAGTAGTAAACTTAACGAAATCATTATTTTGATTTATAAGCTAAGACTAAATCTATTAGGTGGTGATATAACAAGATAAAATAATAGTGCATTGTTTTATATTTACATGCGTTATTTTAAATCGACCTGTAATTAAATAGGTTGCATATCGGTCCTTTCGACGACATTCCTTGTTGATTTTTCTAAAATCAGTTCCATCAGTTAAGGTGAGTTTATAGCCCCACTTTACTTGTTTAGCAATACTTTGCAAATCTCGGGGTGAGATACATGCCTTGTTTTACATTTGGACGCAAGTACTCTTTTATGCCCAGTATCATAAACTATGAATTACTTTGTGTAGGCGCGTGTGTTATAAATAGATCTATTTAGGATTGACATCCCCGTCCGAGTAAGTCATGCTTACTTGTCAAACGGACGTATACCATATCGTATTTTAGATGTTGCGGGTTGAACATCTACACGGGTACATTATTTGCATGAATTTGCACGCATACATTATTGTAGCTTCAATGTCATGAGCTTAAGGCAATCATAATTACATTTTGTGATTTTTTATGTGTAACATTATTTTACACATTAAAGTCTTGCGGTCCCACATTTATGTATACATAAACCTATGAACTCACCAAGTTTATATTTACACTTTTAAGCATGTATTTCTCAGGTGAATAAGTTGCATGACGTTCTTGATGTGCATTGGAGTCTAAACTTTTCAAGAATACATTCATGAATTTCTTTACGCATACAAATTATCATTCCTCGTTGTACTAATTTAAGTCTTTCATGTTGATGCAAATCATTAGGACAAATGTTATAACTTATTTATTTCAATCAAATCAAGATGGTTACCTTTCAAACGACTCATTTAGAGGTCGTTCTCTTATATATTGTGTTATTGTGTTATAAAGTAATGCTCCCGGTTACCATTCCGCTGCGACATATTTTGGGGGTGTTACAATAAGGGCGGTGTCACACCCCGTAAATTCCCGGTTAGTATTCCGACCCACTCCGGTCATCTACTTTAAATTTTAGTCGTTACGTTTAAAATTGGCAATTTACCGAGGAATTAGACTGCGTAAAATCTGAGAAACGTCACCGGACGCGTTCCGGCATCGGTTATAAATTATTTTAAGCATTATATGTGTTATATAAACTTTCCTGAGTGTTTCGTGATTTTTAATCACTTCCGATATTAATTTTTAGGTTTTATCCTTTAAATTGCGTTTTTCGCGTTTTTGACCAAACGGAACCCCGGAAACTCAAAATCTTTTCGTGTAAACTCAAGTTATCGATAATATTACACCATAAGCATAAAAATTTCGTTCACCCTTGTTCCTATTCATATAAAGATGTATAAAGCCAAGCCAAAATACTCTTAGTACTTGAAATTAAATCATCTTTAAACCACTAACTCCAAATTTGAAAATTTTGCCATATTAGTGTAAGAAAGAGACATTTTGTATCCTAGCATCATGCATGCATGCAAGACTCTTACACATCATGTGTTTACTTACACATTCTTACACACTTGATTAGTAAACTTTGAACCATGTCTAAATTACTTGAACCATGGCTAGAAAAATTGAACCATATGGTCCTTGTGAACCACTCTTGGCCGAACCACCCAACACACACACTCTTGGTGTGTGTTGGTCACTTGTGCACCATTTGAACCTTAAAACCCTAACATTTGGACTATAAATAGAACACTATACCACAACTTAGGGTTTTCATCTCATTTGCAAGCCACCAACAAAAGTCTTTCTTCCCTCCCCTTGCTCCCCATCTCACGGCACACTATTCACCAACATAAACCATCCATAACTTTTGATTTTCTTCAAGATCCAAGTGTTCTAAACTCATTCCTAGTTATATCTAAGGTAGATCCAAGTGTTGTTTGGTTGTTTTTCAAGAGTTTTCAAGAATCATAAAACTAGGGTTTCAAGTTTATAAGTGGGTTTTACAAGATCTTGTGTGTTCATCTTTTGCTTGCTTTTCTTGTGAGTATTTCTTGACCCATCTTGCATTATTTTGATGATGTTATGATTCTTGTGTTAGATCTATTGTTATTATTAAAGATCCATGTGTTTGTGATGTTTTTACAAAAGAAACTACAAATTATTTTTATTCATCTTAAAAATATGTTGGAAACCTTATGACAAAAGTTTATGTTATGTTTATAATATGTTCTTGGTGAGATTGAGAGTGGATGAGAGTTGCAACAATAGAGATTAGGTTGGTTTAAGGTTAGTTTTGTGGTGGATTAGTTGTAAATAAAGGTTGAACTAGACTAGGCACTATTATGCGATTTGGGTTGATTTTTGGTCATATTTCGGCAAACTATACTTGCTGTCCCGATTTTGTTTTGAGGGTTTGAGCGACTTAAAAATGTTTTCATTAGGCGTAAAAGTAGTTTTCGAAGAGCTCGTTTCGAATAGATAATTTTTCATATATCACACTTTAAAATCGGACTTAAAACGGCCAAGTTATGACCAAATGAAACTTGAAACATTTTTCGGCGAAATGGGAAAATGCAACGATCAGATCAGCAGCTAAAACGGGCGATTCGGAGCCCTTCGGGTCCGAATCGGCCAAAGTATAAAACACGAAAGTTGTCCGAAATGAGATTTTACTATAATGTTGGCAATCGCTAAGCCTAAAAGTCAATAATGAGAGACATTTTTACCATAAATCGGAAAAATAGGTTTTTGAGGAAAACACTAAATAAAGTGGGCTGTTGGGAATTTTAAAAGGGGGTTACGAGCACTTTCGGACGATTTTGGACGTTTTAAATGCTAGCGAAACATATAGAAATGCTAGGTAGTTAGTTGGGACAACTAGAAATGTTATGAAAGGTTATTTGAAATGCCGAACTTAATGAAAAGTAGGATTATTAAAAATAATGCGAAACAGATATTTTAGGCGATTTAAACATAAGGAGTAGGCGGTTTAGAATTGTGTAGACGATTTGTAAAATATGGAAACTTAAGAAAATAGGGGACGCTATTAACGTTTTGAAACTAAAAAGTTTCCTAAAAAGGAAAGTTTCTAAAAATAGTAATTTTTCACAAGTGTCGGGATTTAACTAAGACGTAGAAAAATTCAAAGTCTTTTATTTCTAAAACGCAAACACACTTGGATGCTTTAAATGATGAACATGGATGCTTTACTTGTTTCTTTGATAAATGCTAAGTCATACCCGTACTTACTCTAGGTCGCGGCTAGACCTCTTTATATCTTCATCATCTGTTGTGGTTATCGCTTACCCTTGCTAAGGTGAGTTCATAGCCCCACATTTTTACTGATTTACAAACGCTTTATACTATTGGGGTGAGAAACATTGTTTGCTTTTAAATTGGACACAAGTTCTTTACGCGGTTTTTACTTGTTTATGTGTTGCCTAAGTAGCTTACAAACCTACTACTGCCCAACTTATCATGAACTGTTAGTTTCTCGACCGGATGACCGGTTGAGGGAGCGCGAGTGAATAGATAGATCTATTGGGACTAATTATCCCTATCCGCTTTGGTTCCACTTAACGAAGAACAAACGGATATATGTCATGTCGATCATACTTTATGGTGGTCTTTGGTTTGGGCCACCAACTTAGGGCAGGAATACTTTGCATCAGGATGTAACATGCCCTGTTGACTTAATTAGCTTCGGTGTCATGAGCTTAGTGCAACAATAAATACTTTTTATGTGATGCTGTATTTGTTATAGTAGTCACATACGTTTTGAAATCTTGTGGTCCACTCTTGTATCAACTTAAACCTATGAATTCACCAACATTATGTTGACGTTTTAAACATGTTTTCTCAGGTGCTTAGCTTGGATTGATTCTTGATGCTATGTGGAGTCTATGTGCTATGTGACTTCGCCAATTTCAAGACTTATCTTTTATTTACTCGTTGTTTTTATCAAACTCTGTTATGCTTCCGCTACCTTTTTAACTTAATCATTATGGGCTGTAAAACTTAAATCTATTTTGTGTTATGCAACGAGTAAACTTTTTCAAACGTCCATGATTAGTGGTCGTTCTTTATTGCTTTGTGATCGGATTGTTATGACGTCACGCCCTCGGACACGTATTCCGTCTAGGCCCAGTTTGGGGGTGTGACATATATTTTCCAAGCTATAAATTTATAATAACTAGAAATACCGATTTTTACTAAAAACACAACACCCGGGAAGTATACCCGTTCGTGTATAGCATAGCTTTAGGTAAGTCTAGGTCGTTCCACAAGAATTAAAGTTTTCATAGTTTGTAATTAAGGTGCTAAGGCTAAGATGATTGTCACGAATCAAATTAACCAAAACGAGCATATATTGAATATTGTAAAGAAAGCAATGAAGAGATGATTCAAGAAAATAGTTAAAGCAAGTTTGTTTAGGCAATGATCACTAAGATAATGATGTGTTTGGAATAGTGTTTATAAGTTTAGAAAATAGAGTTATCACAAGTTATAAATCCTTTCGGCCTTTATAAGTTTTTATAACCAATATATTAGATTGATTGATAGAACATATGTCTAAAGAAACCTTTCGGCCTATTTTCTTATCTAAAATATGTTTTACCAATTTAATAAACTCATATCCAAATGCTCCATATCAAAGATCACATATTGCCCAAACAAACATAAGACGACTACTCCATAATCAAAAAGATGAGGATCATAAAAATCATATAAATTCCAGAAAACTTCATATTAAAAGAGTTATAGAAATTATACCAAATGATTTCAAGTTCAATGATTCGATACTTAGTTTCCCAAACAAAAACTATTCAATAACCCAAGATACTAATTCCAATCGATCCGAACCCTTAAGTATTGTCACTACTCTTAAAATTCATGATTAGATGGTGATGGATGATGGGGGATTTGTTGTAGAACTGTGTGTAAGAGATATCTCAAATGGCTAAAAATCCTCTCTATTTATAGGTTGAGCGAAGGGGAAAAGCGTGGCGCACTTTATAAAAAGTACGGCGTACTTGGGGAGTTAATGCACTCTGCAATTAATTCCATTTAATTCTCATAAAATAGATAGGAAGTGTGGTGCACATATGAGGAAGACCGACGCACTTTGTGATGGTGGAAAGTACGGCGCACTATATAAATTATGCGGCGTACTTCGTTAGTTTCTTGGATCTTCCTCTTGTAAATTGTATGTGTGATGATATGATAAGAGATATTTCATCCCAAGCACCAAATGGAGGTATTTATAGGCTATAGAAAACTTAGGGACCAAGTTGGGGATGTATGTGGATGTAATTTGGGCCAAGTTCGCGAATTAATTACATCTCCATAAAGTATATTGTACTCATTTGTAAAACTGACTGCTTTGGTAATATTTCAGCTTGTGAATGTTTTTCTAAGTTGTAGATAATTGAATTCTCTTTCCGTGGTCGCTTGAATTAACTCAATCCGAGTTCGTATGACAGAGTTATGGCCAAAACAGTGAACAGGTGTCGGGAGATCATGAACTTTAGTTATTTCTTCGTCTAAGCTTCAATTCTTCGTGTAAGAAGCAAAAGTCTATTAAGAGGCTTGAGGGAGCATTTTTTCATAAGGGCACCATAAGCTGAATCACAAAGAATAAGCCAGAAATATGAGCATTTGGGGCTGCATAAAAGCTAACTAAGACAATTTTAGCTTATATTTCTTTCTCTTTTTGGGGTTAAGCCAACAAATAAGCTAGAAAACTATAGGGACAGTTATTGAAGGATAGGAGGGAGTCCATAAATAAGCCAAGTTATCTTAGATTAAGCCTAAAATAAGCCTAAATAGAAATGAAGCTATAGTAGACTGATTTAAGAAAAGCAGAAAAACCCTACTTAGTACGTAAAAAAAATGCTATGCTAAAGAAGACATTACAGCTATAAAACTTGGAGATTAAAGGGAATACCTAGGGTCACATTATAAATCTTACATAAAAACGTAAGTGCTTATTAAGCTAGATTTAAGAGAAAACAAGAGCTGAAATCCACTTTGCAGCCAGGGGAGGGCAAACTCAGTGGCTTTATAGGCCACTTATAGCTTATGAGAATAAGCACAATTCGTGCTTTTAACCCCAAACCAATCCCCACAGATTAGAATGGTGGTCATTTGACTTAGTTCCAATCTAGAAGTAGGTCCTAAATACACAATAAAACCTGCTGATTTGTTGATACTCAAAAGTCCAAGGTTTTCAAAAAATATGGGATACCCTCTTTGAACTTCTACTTGGTCAACTACAAAGGAACAGAAATAAGGGTTGGTGTATTGCTATGAAATACTCATAAATGGCATAATAAGGTGTGGCTTAAGCAGCAAAAGCACTTAAGTGAGTTTAGGTTTGAAATGGCTTACTCAAATTTTGACAGAAACCAAAATACACTTAAAAACTTATTCTTACACTAAAAGCTGTGATTAAAAAGGCTTAGTAAAGCCTACACACTCAGCCAAAAGAGGCTGAGTGAGCTTGACCCATAACCAACACCCATATGACCCATTTTGGGTCTTAACCAAACACCCCCTTATTTTATATAAAAAGGTTTTTTAACTGAATTTTGGTGAAGAAAGGCCAAGGAAAGTGATTACAAGTGAACTATAATCACTTTTAACACATGTTTAAACAAGTTAAACAGAATTAAACAGCTTATATGGATGTTATAGAAATTTCGACATAGCAATTTTCACAAAAAAACTCTTACTTTTATTTAAAAACAAACTGAAAGTCTTTACTACATAATCTAGAAAATGAACTGAATACACTTATATTCTTAAAAGAAAGTGACTTGAATTGAAAATTGAAAGACTAAAAAAACTTAAAAATGAGGTGTGTTCATTCGGCTCTGCTTTCTTTTTCTTTAACAAGCTCAAAGCTCTTGGGCAGAGTAATGTCTTGTTGAATTGCAATGCAATCCTGAGCAAATCCTAGCCCACCATATGCCTTCTATTGATACTCAGCCATGGAATGTCGACTATGGGTTGTTGAAAAACAGGGTGATGAGGGTTATAGGGGCTAAGTAGGGTTTGTGGGGAGAGGTAAGGGAGATAGCTGTAAGGAGTAACTGGAGAGGTTGATTGGGAGCTGAAAACAGGGGAGGGTTGGTATGGTTTTTTGGCGCCAAGTGGTTAGGACAGTTATGGTTGGTAGAGGTTTAAAAGAAAGAATGAAAAAGATGCATATTTATCCACCCAACTTTCTTACTCTATTCCATTTTTCTTGTTTCAGCCCTATTTTTTAGTTATAAACATGTTTTAGAAATTGCAACATTTATAAGTCCCTCACGTTTTTTATAATCAAGAAGAAAATAAAGAAAAGGATTTGGTTAATTGCAAATTTTGGAGTCCCTAGCTGTTTATTAACTAAAAGGGATAAAAGACGTTTTTGGGAATTTGAGCAAAAATGGTCTTGTGTTTTTATGTTTCTATTTTTCCTTAAAACAAAACAACTTTCAAACTTGGCAATATAGCTCCCTAAGAGATTATAAAAAGAGATTTTTGGGCTTATTAGTTTGCTAGTTGGGACGATTAGTATTTAGGCCCACTGGTTTTGTGGATTTTAGGTGCCCATTGGGTTGTGTATTAGGCCCATAAGGAAAAAATAACGTTGGGGGTATTGTATATTGGGCTTTTTCAAGCCCCAATAATGTGTAGGAGTGGGTTTTGTGTGGTACAGTGTGCATAGTATCTGGCTGTTCAAGGGTCTAGGGATTGGGTCTTCAAAGTCTTCACAGTCTTTGTCAATTGCACACAAATGGGCTGTTGTAAATGATTGAGGGCCCATTTGGTCTTCACAGTCTTCATAAATACACTATTGGGCTTTCCCGGCCCATCAGATGGGTTAAGATTGCATTCAATAGTATTCTTCAGTTCCGGCTCCGGTTTGACTGCTGATTCTTCAGTATTGACTCTGACTTTGACATTTTTGGACTTTGGCCTTGATTTTGCACAGTCTTTTCCATTCCATGCTCAGTTTTGTCATTTTGGCTTGGTTTTCTGTCTTTTTGATGATATCCACTTCCTGCACAATACAAATGCAAAACAAACATATATTTGGCAGTTTTTGTCTGTTTTTGGTCATTTAAGCTCGTTTTTTAGAGGTAAAAGATATGTGTAATTAAGCACTTATCCAGTGATATCCGCTAACTGTTATTTCCTTCTACTTCAGTATTGCTCCAGAAGACTTCTACCATTGCCGCAGCTATTTCTATTGCCCTCCTGTGGTTGAGCGATGCTTCTTGTCGCTATCACCCATCCTTGGATTGTGTGGCTTGGTTCCTTATACGGGTTCCGATTCTGATTCACCAGATAGGTGTCTTCACCAGAGCACATTCCGCTACCAGCTTCATCACCTTTCATATGCCCGATTCTTCGAAGGCTCCCTTGGATTCTTCTGATGGACCGCCATCGCTGACTCCTTATTTGCTACCGTTGCTCGTTGGAGAGCTAGGGTACAGCACGTCCATCATCATCTCATGAGTTGTCCTTATTGCTCCTAGATGTTACGCCCCCCCGGGATTCGTCGACGATCACGACTCTTATCCGACCCGGGGAGGCATTCCTTTTGGTACGACCTTACCGCACACCATCCCAACGGTCCCGAAATTGGTGTTGACTGCAAGGAAAGGATTTAGAGTACCTTTACCAGCTCGCAGATTAGCATCGAGGCATGCATCACCTCGCTCTCCAGATCATCACTCATCTTCTTCCAGTTCATCTTCGGATTCTTCACCAGTTCATTCTTTGGGTTTGGATGCGCCAGATCAGGCTCATTTGGGATCTCCGACTAGAGATGTATCACCTAGATTTCGTTACCCTCCGAGGAGAGCACCACGACGTAGTGAGGCATACCGTCGTTGTGTGCTGCTCCACTATCTACTGTGTATCCACCGACTACATCGAGACATCATCAGGAGGTTCTTCAGAGAGACCCATGCATTTCATACTCCACATTCTGAGACCATCTCGTATGAGATGTAAATCACGGTGTTGATCATGTATCAATATCCGTGCCCAGTTACGGGATCATTAGCTCCACCCTGGCTGATCACTTACCCCCTCGTAGAGGTTCAGAGATGTCAAAATTCCATCAGATGGCAGCTTAGAGGAGGACGCCGAGTTAGCCCTACTGAGACTGGGGTTTGATTGTGGGTGTTAGGTATTTGGCGTGACAGGGATGTGGTTGGAGATCAATGTTAGGGGATGACCATATGATTCCACAGATGACACAGAGGATTATGAGGCATGACGCCCAGCACTGGAGTGTTACGGCATAAGCAGGTAGCCGACCCTTTGACGTGCACCGGTTAGATGAGGAGGAGATTGTAGAGCCAGCTGGGGAGGATTCTCCTGACTTGCCTATTACTAGGGATTTGCATTGATAGGATCGTTGGGATCGAGACTGCTCAGGGACGGTTGGAGGCCGATCAGTTGATAGCTAGTTGATGACAGGGCTAGAATTTGTGGTCAGGCTGAGGCGATCTATAGTTGTTTGAGGTTGGAGACCTCAAATTCGTCTATGTTAGATAATTGATAAGGAATCAAGTGAGAGTAGGCCTTCGTCTTCAATGTCACTTTCACAGAGGAGTTCGTCAGGTTCGTATGGATCGTGATGATGCTCGAGGGAGACTTGGAGGTTGGAGATGTATCTTGGAGCCGTTTTCGCTTTCGTCCATAGTCTAGTTGTACCCTGATCGTGTAGGACATTAGACCAATGGTTAGGTCTAGGTATTAGCAGTAAATAATTGTGAATCATGAACCTATTTTGGATTTGGGTTGTAATCGAATTATGCTTTTATTTATGAAATGAAAAGCTTGTTTTGGATTCTCTCGCTTATTAATTATATTGTTATTTATTTTTCTTGGCAAACGTGTTTCAATTAAATTTTACTTCATATCATGTATTAAATTATCATTTCCGATGTTGTATATTCGTTTTAAAAATCTCACTATGGGTTGTGTCTTGTGATGTAGAACAATGACAAACACTCGTTCTGGAATGACCCACGCCGCAATTGAAGAAATGATCAATCAACGTGTGAACGCAGCTCTAGAAGCTCATCAGGTTAACCAAAATCTTGCACTTGGGAACAACAATGGAAATGGTAATGGAAATGGTAATGGTGATGACAATGGAAATGGTAATGGAAATGGTAATGGAAATGGTAATGGAAATGGTAATGGTGGTGACAACGGAAATGGTAATGGAAATGGTAATGGTGATGGCAATGGAAATGGTAATGGAAATGGAGATGGAAATGGAAACCACGGAGGTGACAACGGTGACGGTAATGAAAACCCCAATATGAATGGAAGAGGCGGTAGGTTGGTTGCTCGTGAATGTACTTACCAGGATTTCATGAAGTGTCAACCAACGAGTTTTAAAGGAACTGAAGGAGGTGGGAGTGGACCTATAAGGAGGAGTTAGAAGATGGAGACTTGTATCACATCACACACTGTCCGGAGAAATATCAAGTGAAGTATGCAACTTGTACCTTGCTCGACAGTGCACTAACCTGGTGGAACTCTCACAAGAGGACCATCGGAACTGATGCTGCATACGCTTTGTCATGGAGAGAGCTGATGAAACTGATGACTGAAGTGTATTGCCCGAGAAATGAGATCCAAAAGATGGAAACCGAGTTGTGGAATCTGTCGGTGAAAAACAATGACATCGCTAGTTACACTCAGAGGTCACATGGAACTCACTATATATGCACAAATGGTACCCGAGAGGAAGTACGGGTGGAGAAAATCATTGGAGGTCTTCCCGATAACATCTCAAGGAAATGTGATTGCTGCATGAAGCCTACAGAACTACAAGGATGCCTTGATACGGATTGCCCAACAGCTTGTATGGATAAAAAGTTGAAAGAGTTATGCCTGTGAGAAATGCGGAGAACAAGAGAAGTGTTTGGACAACAACTATAAAACAACCGTGGGCAACACACACCCCCAAACTACAGAATACTGGGTACAGAATGTTTAGCTATAGCCTAAGTGGCTGGTAACACCGAGGTAAAGAAATTTAAGAAGGTACCTTGCCGCTCTGCCAACAAGAGTAAGAGCATCATCATGTAAGGCCGCTTGGCACTGTAAGATTGTGAAAGCCACAGGGTTGGTACATTTGGCCAAGAAATTGCAGATTTGCAAATCCACAACACCCCACTCAGAGAGGCCAAATAGTGAATCAGAAGGTTGTGACTGTTTTGAGTGTGGAGCACCAAGGGCATTACCGGAATGATGCCCAAGATCAGAACCAAAACCGTGAAGACAAAGCAAGATTCCTGATGCAAGCGGCAGAGCAGATGCACTAGGAGGAGGTGACGCAAACCTCGGGCTCTCAACACTGTCATGGGTACGTACCTTCTCAATCGAGTCATCATGCTTATGCTGTTATTTGATTCTGCGCCGATAGAAGTTTCGTTCAAATACTTTTAGTGCATTGCTAGACTTACACACCCTAAGAGCTCCTATGCCTAGACGTTAGTTTGACTCTTCGAACTAGCTGACGAAAGGACTTCAGAAACAACACTTGAGTTATGGGCTGTACATTAGGATCGATTAGGACATCATTTAATATCGATCCTGAATGCCAATAGAGTGGGAGAGGTTTTGACGTTTATACATCGGCAATGGATTGGTATAGCAAAGAAATTCATAGCAGTGATTTGTCTGTGACGAGAAGATAGTGCGTATCCTTATGGAAAAGAATTCTGATCGTTCAAGGAGACCAAAGAGTGCCAAGGAGAAGAGACATCAAAGTTGAGCATTATATCATGTGTAAAGGCTCATAAGTATAATAAGAGAGTTGTCTACTATTTCTGGCACAGGTTACGGTAAGGAGACAAAGACAAGTCGGAAGAGAAACGACTGAAGACGTGCCGACTATGTACTGGACTTTCCAGAAGTTTTTCCATAATACTACCTGGACTACCACCCCCACACAGTCCGAATTACGCAAATTGACTTGGTCCAAGTTGCTTGCACCTGTAAGTCGAGCCCCGTATATGTACACCGGTCGGATATGGAAGAACTGTCTACTCAACTACAAGAACTTTTCTGACAAGGGATTTTATAAGGCCCAGTTCCTCACCATAGGGAGCTTCCGGTTTATGTTTGTCAAAAAGAAAGACGGCTCCCTTCTCCGAATGTTGAACATTATCAGGAACTTAACAAGCATACTGTAAGAATCGATACCCACTTCCCAAGACTCGACGCTTGTTTGATCAATTGCAAGTATCAAGTGTATACTCAAGATCGAATAGAGTGTCCGGTATACCACCAGCTCAGAGTTCGTGATGAGGATAATCCAAGACGGCATTTAGAACGTCGCTATGGTCATTTACGTAGTTCCCAAGTGATGCCATCGGGTTGACTAAGCGGCGCCGGCAGTCGTTCATGGATTATGCTGAACCTGGTATGTAGACCAGTACCTAAATAAATTGTGATCGTGTTCATCGATACATCTTAATCCTACTCTAAACCAAGGAAGAACAAGATGTTAGCATCTTAAGACAAATTTTGGATAGCTCAATAAGGAAGAATTATACGCCAGTTTTCAAAGTATGAGACTTTTTGGCTATCGATAGTGACAATTTCTTGGACACTTGAATTGATAGTCAAAGCATTCACGTTGATCCGCGAAGATTGAAGTCAATCAAGGATTTAGAATCACCCAACCTCCAACAGAAAATTCGCACAATTTCTAGTCTCCGCCGTTACTACCGACGGTTTATCGAAGGATTCTCCATGATAATCCCAAGCCTATGACGAACTACTCGAGAAAAATGTAAAGTGTTAATTGGGTGAAAAGAGGAAACTGCTTTCCAGACATTTGAAACAAAAGTTGTGTAGTGCACCTATCTTGGCAATGGCCTGAAGTAAGAGAAAGACTCCGTAGTATACTGTGATGCGTCCTCATAAGGGATTAGGCGCATTGTGAATGCAGAAAGAGTAAGGTTATAGCTTATGCATCCCGCCAGCGTCAAAATCCATGAGAAGAACTTACACTACTATAGTTGCACGATTGGAATTGGGAGCTGTGAGTGTTCTGCTCTCAAGAGTGGGACATACTTTACGGCATAAAGTTTGTTTTGACCACTGATCATACAAGAGTTTGCAACATAAATTCTGATCAGAAAGAGTTGAATATTGAGACAACGTAGTGGTTAGAGCTACTAAGTGACTATGACGCGAGTTACGTTACCACCCGAGAAAGGGCGAATGTATGTGGCTGATGCGTTTACGCCAGAAGTGTAGACCTAAGCCACTGCGAGTTCGAGCTTGGTTAAAACAATCGTTTGAATCTCCTACACGGATCTGAATGCGCAGGTGGAGGCTAGAAAACGAAGGAGAATTAACTGGAGAGAAATTTGCGTTGGCATATTAAGAAGCGGGAGCCACGTGGCTATGTAACCCATTGTTGAAGAATAGAAGTTGGATACCATGTTTTGGTAACTGAGACTTTGATTTATGCACGAGAGTCGCATAATCAAAGGTATTCAATCACCCTGGATCAGACAAGATGTATCCAAGATTTGAAGAAGCTTTACTGGTGGCCCAACATGAAAGCAGAATTGCCACATATGTAAGTGTATGAGACATTGCGCAAAGGTTAAAGCAGAATACCAAAAACCATCAGTCTATTAGTTACAGACCACAAAACCCTGAATTGAAATGGGGAAACATAACTATGGACTTCGGTGACAAAGGCAACCAAAATACGGCAGAAGTGGGCAAGATATTATTTGGGTTATAGTTCGATCGACTCACTAAGTCTGCTCATTTTCTGCCAGCAAAGGAGAATGACTCAATGGAGAACTGACCACAGCAATAATTGAGAAGAATTGTTGTCGAGACATGTAGTCCTGTTTTCGATCATCTCTGATCGTGAATGGTAGTTTTCGTGTCCAATTCTGGCAATCTCTTCAAGAAGCTTTTGAATGCAATTAGATATGAGTACAGCAATCACCCCAAAACATATGGAGTCAAAAGTGAGAGGACTATCCAAACAAATGAAGACATGCTCCGAGCATGTGGAGTTTAGATTTCGGAAGGGATGGGAACTGACACTTACCCTTCCAATAGAATTTCCTACAAACAAACAGTCAATCATAACAAGAAATAAGGGCAGTCGACCTTTGTGAGAGGCGTAGTATGGTCGCAAATTCCATCACCTGTCTGTTGGGCTAGGTGGGTGACGCTCAGCACTTACTAGACCAGAAAATTGTTCGTGAGACAACAGAGAAGAGTTATCCAAATCAAGCTCGAGTCTGCAAGCTCAGAGATCGACAAAAGTGCTAATGCTGATAAGAGATCGTAAGCCTTAGAGTTTTCAGGTGGGGATAGAGTTTATGTTGAAAGTATTCGCCCTTGAAAGGGTGTAATACTTTGTGCGGCAAACGGTGAAAGCTGACCCACGTTATATTGGGACCTTTTAAAATTCTCGCCAAGGTAGGGAAAACGTTAGCATAACGGCTAGAATTACCAGAGAAACTGAGTCGTGTTCATAGTACCTTTCACGTCTCGAACCTTAAGAAGTGCTTATCTGACGAACCGCTTCAGAGTCCTATTGGACTAAATCTACATTGATGAAAAGTTCCATTTCACAAGGAAATAAGGAATGTAAGGAAGATAAAGTGAGGAAATAAGAGAACAACAAGATAAACTCAGATAACATAGGCAGAAAAGTAGCAATACTAAAATGGTAAGTATGACAAAATGTGTTGGTTAGGGTAATTGTAAAGTTCAAAAAAAGGAAAGATAAATAAATCAAAAAACAATGGAAGATTAGTATAAGATAGTCACAATATAAGTAAAAAAAAAGTACAGTAAAACTACAGCAAAAAAGAGAAGCCAAAAACTTTAAAGTATTAAAATAATGATTAAAATAATCAAAATCACCCCAAAAAGCATAACGGCCACGAAATTAGGAGAACTAAGTAAGGTATTAAAAACAGATGACCGCTAGTAAAGATCATCACGTATAACAACAATGTAAAATATAAAGAAGAGCACACCCCCATATCACATACCCTCCCCGCAGAGGAATAAAAACAAAAGATTTAAGGAAAGCCACGAAGTGACGAACCAATGAGAAAAAGGCCCGCGAAGTCACTCGTTTGAGAAGCAAAGTCTGCATTCCAATAGTGAAGGTACCCCAGTTGGAAATCAAAAGAGGACCTGAGTATACTGGAACGCGAATGACCAAAGCAGAAGAAGTACCCCACCACTGTTCCGCTACGACAGTATCCGCAACACAATCTACATCCTTAGCATTGAGGACAAAGCTTTTGCCTAGACGGTGAAGGATGTCACACCCGCTGTAAATCTCCGTTAGTATTACCGACCCACATCCGACAATCTACTTTAAATTTTAGTCTGTTACTTTTAAATTTGGCAATTTACCGAGGAATTAGAACTGCGTAAAAACTGAGAAAACTCACCGGGACGCGGTTCGCGGCATCGGTTAAAAATTATATTAGGCAATAAATTAGTTATATAAGCTTCCTGTAGTGTTTCGAGATTATTAATCAGCTTCCGATATTAATTTAAGGCTTATCGCTTTAAAATGCGTTTTTTGCATTTTTGACGCAACCGTAACCCCGGAAACAAAAAATCTTTTCTGTAAACACAAGTGTATCGACAATATTATACGCAAAGCATAAAAATTTCGTTCACCCTATTCCAATACATATAAATAAGTATAAATCGAAGCCAAAATAACTCTTAGTAACTATGAATTTAAATCATCTTTAAACCACTAACTCCATAATTTGAAAATTTTTGCATATTAGTGTAAGAAAAGAAGATATTTTGAATCCAATGCAACATGCATGCATGCAAAACTCTTACACATCATGGAGTTTACATACACACATCTACATACTTGAATTAAGTAAACTTTGAACCATGTCTAAATTACTGTGAACCATGGCAAAAAAATTGAACCATAAGACCTTGTGAACCACTCTTGGCCGATACCACCCAACAACACTCACTCTTGGTTTTTGGGGGGGAGGGGTTGTGGTTGTCATCTTTGCCACATTTGAACCTTAAAACCCTAACATTTGGACTATAAATAGAACACTATACCACAACTTAGGGTTTTCATCTCATTTGCATGTCACCAACAAAAGTCTTTCTTCCCTCCCCTTGCTCCCCATCTCACGGCACACTATTTACCAACATAAACCATCCATAACTTTTGATTTCTAGCAAGATCCAAGTATTCTAAACTCATTCCTAGTTATATCTAAGGTAGATCCAAGTGTTGTTTGGTTATTTTTCAAAGATTTCAAGAATCATAAAATTTGGGTTCAAGTTTATAAGTGGGTTTTTGCAAGATCTTGTGTCTACATCTTTTACTCACTTTCTTGTGAGTATTTCTTGACCCATCTTGTTCTATTTTGATGTTATTAGAACACATGCATAGATCTATGTTTACATCTAAAGATACCAGGTGTTTTTAGTGATGTTTTTACAAAAGAAACTACAAATTATTTTGTTCATATTAAAATTTGTTGAAAGTATAATGGCAAAAGCTTATGTTTATGTTTTAGAATAGTGTTCATGGTGAGGTTTGAGAGTGGAGAGAGTGTGCACACAATATATATTAGTAGTAGGTTTTAAGGTTAGTTTTATGTGTTGGATATAGCGGAAAATAAAGTAGAACTAGACTAGGCACTCAATAGCATGTTGGTTGATTTTTGGTTCACATTTATCGGCAATACTATACTTGTCTGTCCCGATATCGTTTTGAGGTTTGAAGTCGACTTAGAAATTTTTTCATTAGTTGTTAAAAAGAAGTTTTATCGAAGAGCTCGCGGTTCAAATAGATAATGTTTTCATATATCGCAATATAAATCGGACTTAAAACGGCCAAGTTATGACCAAATAAAACTTGAAACATTTTTTCGGCGAATTGGGAAAAATGCAAAGACCAGATCACAACTAAAACGGGCGATTCGGATTCCCTTACGGGTCCGAATCGTCCAAAGGTATAGTAAACACAAAAGTTGATCCGAAATAGATATTGTACTATAACATAGCGACCGCTAAGCCTGAAAGTCAATAACGAGGAAGCGACATTTTTACACAAAGTCGGAAAAATAGGTTATTTAATGAAAAGCACTAAAAATAGTGGCTGTATTGGGGATGTAAAAAAGGTGTCTTTCGCGGCACTTTCGAGACCGAGATTTGGATGTTTTAAATGCAAGCTAAACATATAGAATTAGTTAGGTAGTGAGTTAGATAATTAGTTAGAACATCTAGAAATGTTATGAAAGGATATTTTGAGATGCCGAGCTTAATAAAATGTAGGATTATTAAAAATAGTACGAAACGGACATTTAGGCGATTTAAACCTAAGGACCGTCAGGCGATTTAGAAATTTGATAAGCGATTTGTAAGATAATGAAACTTAAGAAAATAGGGTACGCTATTAACGTTAAACTAAAAAGTTATTCCCTAAAAATGAAATTTTACTAAAAATAGTAATTTTTCACAAGTGGTCGGTATTTAACTAAAGACGTTAGAAAAGTTCAAAGTCTTTTATACTAAAACGCAACACGACTTGGATGCATTTTAATGATTAACATGGATGCTTTACTTGCTTCTTTGATAAATTGCTAAGTCATGACCCGTACTACTCTAGGTCGCGGCTAGACTATATTCTTCATCATCTTTTTGATTATCGCTAACCCTGGACTAAGGTGAGTTCATAGCCCCACAATTTACTGATTTCTACAAGCTTTGATACAGATTGGGGTGAGAAACATTGTTTTGCTTTTAAACTGGACACAGAGATCTTTACGGCATTTTTACTCGTTTTATGTGTTGCCCTAAGTAGGCTTACAAACCAACCTTCTGCCAACTTAATCATGAGAACTGTTAGTTCTCCGACGAAGGACCGGTTAGGAGCGCGAGTGAATAGATAGATCTGATTGGGACAATTATCCCTATCCGCTTTGGTTCCACTTAACGAAGATCAAACGGATATAGTCATGTCGATCAAACTTTAGGTGTCTTTGGTTGGCCACCAACCATAGGGCAGGAATTCTTTTGCACAGGATGTAACATTCTCAGTTGACTTATTAGCTTCGTGTCATAGCTTAGTGCAACAATAATACTTTATGAGATTGCTGTATATTGAGTTTATAGATGGTCACATACGTTTTGAAATCTTGTGGTCCCACTCTTGTATCAGCTTAAACCTATGAATTCACCAACCATTATGTTGATGTGCTTTAAACAATGTTTTCTCAGGGCTTAACTGGGATGATTCTTTGATGCTAATGTGGATGCTATGTGCATATTTGACTTCGCAAATATCAAGACTTATCTTTTATTTTACTCGTTATTTATCAAACTCTGGTTATGCTTTACCTAACCTTTTAACTAATCATTATGGGCTGTAAAACTTAAACCTATTTTGTGTTATCAACGAGTAAACTTTTTCAAACGACCATGATTAGTGGTCGTGTCTAAATTGCTTTGTGATCAGGATTGTTATGGACGTCTCGCCCTCGACTCGTTATTCCGTCTAGGCACAGTTTGTGGGGTGTTGACATATATTTTTCCAAGCTAAAAATTTATAAAACTAAAATACCGTATTTTACTTAAAAACAGCAAACACCGAGGAGAGGTTATACCCGTTCGTGTGTATAGCAGTAGCTTTAGGTAAGTCTAGGTCCTTCCCAAGAATTAAAGTTATTCATAGTTTGCGTAATTAAGGTGCAAGCTAAGATGATTGTACTCGAATCAAATAACCATAACGAGCATAAATAGAATATTGTAAAGAAACAATGAAGAAGATGAGACCAGAAAAAACTGTTAAAAGCAGAGTGTTTGTTATTAGAGGCAATGAGTTCACTAAGAAAAATGGGATAAACGTTTTGGAATAGTTTATATAAGTTTTATGAAAATACATTTTTTTTTTATAGTTATCACAAGTTTATAAATCCTATTCGGTCCTTTAAATATAACTAGTGAGATTATATCGATTAATAACCAACAAATCCTTCATCCTTTAATAATTTTTATAACCAATATAATATAAGATTGATTGGAAGATCACATGTCTAGAAGAAACCTTTTGCGGGCTATACTTTCAAAATAAAAAATGATTTACCAATTTAATAAACTCATATCCAAACGCTCTATATCAAAGATCACATATTGCCTAAACAAACATAAAATGACTACTCCATAATCAAAAAGACGAGGATCATAAAAATCATATAAATTCCAAAAAACTTCATATTAAAAGAGTTATAGAAATCATACCAAATGATTACAAGTTCAATGATTCGATACTTAATTTCCCAAACAAAAACTATACAATAACACACAAGATAACTATTCAATCGATCCGAACCCTATAAGTATTTATCACGACTCTTAAAATTCATAATTGATTGGTGATGGATATGATGAGGATTTGTTGTATAACTGTGAGTAAGAGCTATCTCAAATGTCTAAAAAATCCTCTCTCTATTATATAGGCTGGAGCGAAGGGAAAAGAGTACGGGCGCACTTTAGTAAAAGTGCAGCTTATCTTGGGAGTTAATGCACTCAACAATATAATTCTATTTAATTCTCATAAACTCGATAGGAACTGCGGCACACATATGAGGAAGACCGACGCACTTTGTGATGGTGCAAAGTGCGGCGCACTATATAAATTATGCGGCGTACTTCGTTAGTTTCTTGGATCTTTCTCTTGTAAATTATATGTGTGATGATATGTATAAGAAAATTTTTTCGTCCCAATCCCAATAGGAGTAGTTATAGCTAGAGAAACTTAGGGACCAAGTGTTGGGGATGATTATGTGGATGTAGATTTGGCTAAGTTCTTGATTAATTACATCTACCATAAAAGTATATTTGTAATCATTTGTAAAACTGGCTGCTTTGGTAATAATTTCAGCTATTGTGAATGTTTTTCTAAGTTGCGTAATAATTGATTTCTCTTTCCGTGGTCGCCTTGAAAATAACAGCAATCGAGTATCGTATGACCGAGATAATCTGGCCAAAACAGTGAACGAGGAGTCGGGAGATCATGAACTATTAGTTCTATTTCTTCGTCTAATCTTCGAATTCTTTCGTGTATTAATTACTAACTATACTACCTAGAACATATAATAGCAAATATACTTGATTAAGTATCGAAAGATCACGAGAAATGATAAAATAAATGCAAATAACGCCGCCAAAAACATGTATAATTTAGGCGTTATCAAATCCCTCCACATTTAGCTATTGCTTGCCCTCAAACAATTAAAGCGAGAAAACAAGATCATTTATCGTGATGTGAGAAAAAAATCATTTTAGCATTAACAAGTGTTTACTAGTTTTATAACTTTTCAGGCATAGACATATAACAGAGCACCTCACATAGGGAAAGTGTTTGTTTTTGAATTCACACGAGTCACTCAGATAGGGTTTTATATTTGTGAAGTCACTCAATTGCACATACATAATCTAGGTCGCTACCATATGCTTGTACTAGACACATAAACATGCCCGTTGCGGCGTGAGCACCTAGACAGAAATCTCAAAGAGGCAAAACGTAATAACGATAGAGGGTGAATAGCAGATACTTGATTCCATGTGCCTAAACTTTGCCTTATACTTTGAACTTTATTATTTTTCTTTTCTCTTTTTTTTCTTTTTTTAAATTCTAGATACTGCGATAACTAAGGCTGACACAAGACTTCTTCTTCATCGAGCATATTTTTCTTGCTCTAGTGATACTTTGGGGACCTCAACACTAAAAGCGAGTGCTGCAGATACATGATTACATAGGGATTTATTTCACCTCTTATCATACGACTTAGTCTATAAATTAACCTTACTGCGGTCTAGTAAATGATGATCAAGTACAAGTTCTGGAGCTACTAAATTACCGGCCCACTCATATAACTTTATACTAATACCAATGTTCCAGAAAAGGCGACAAAGACCATACGTACACATTTGTTACGACAAAATAGACACATATGACTGCATTCAACCCTAACTCGAACAAGCTAAAGGCAAAAATTATCTTGGGTATCAAAGATGGATACCCGAATTCCTTAAGATCTAGAGGCAAACCTTACAATTTAAGTGTGTTGATTTTTGTGCTAGTTAAAATGCCAATCCAGTTGGATTTGCCTTACTAAGCGTATGCATTTTTTTAAGTTTTTGGAAAAGCAATATATAAATTTTTTAAATTTTTTTAAATTTTCCAGAAAATATCAGATGAAAAATGTGGCCAGATTGCAGGGCAAGCATAGAGGGACATGATTAATTTTTCCTATTTGCTACCCCTCCACACTTAAGTTGAACATTGCCCTCAATGTGAGAACTGATATATATATATAGAAAATAGGGAAAATTAAGGGAAAACGGTACTTTCTGGGGTTCTTAATTTCTCTGTGGAGTTCTGAAGGATATGGCGCAAAACGGAACGCCAAGCATGTGTATTCTACCACATGTAATATAATACTCCAATTATATAAGTCTCCAAGTGTAAAATGCCAACCACCAATCCAAGCTCCACCTGTTTTATTTAATCTGCAAAATAGACACAACTACAAGAAAAACATTAAATACAAAAGCGCACTTTTGTAGGCACCACAGTTGCATTTAGCGTATGCAACAAGCCTTTAAACCCCTCGGTGTCTCGAGTGGACGAGTTGTAGTCTCGTGAGGGTTTCCAGCGAACACACCCACAAAGTTTGATAAATTTCTTTTTGGATGCAGAAATTAAGGTAAGAAACACACCGGCCGAATGCACATCAAACTTATCAAACTACAATTTTTATATTTTATTATATATATACACATTAGTTTTTTATAGGTTTATTATTATTTATTATTACTACTACAATTCTTTTTGTTATACTCAACTTGATTCAGGATACCTTGACAATACGGTTCAAGTGAGAATGATCCACTCTTAAACATTGAGGGTACGAGATTTTTGGTATGTATTCATGGAATGGATATTCATTTGTTTTGACCACGTGATAGCCCCTTTTTGATGTCTTAATAGGTTTATTATTGTTAACGATGATAGGAGGTTGTGGATCTTTTTGAATTTTCGGAGAATCATCAGACTTTTCACTTCTAGTGAATACGGAATTCACATGCTCGGTATGAGCTTGAGGAGGAGGAGGATCAGTCCTATCAGTTTATTCTAAAGATATGTTTTGAGATTTTGACCACTCATCTATTTTTCTTTCCATCTTTTTAAGGACAGTTTGGAAATTCTTTTCATTTTGCTTCATCATTAAAATCATATCATTAACATTGTTTTTGACAAACATATTTGAAACTCTTTGATCATCCAAGAATTTAGTCATTAGTTTTTCAAAATTAGTTTTAGATTGAGGTTCTTGGTTGTCTGTTTTAGACTCTTTGTTAGGTAAAACACCGGTGGTTTTACCATTGTCTCTGGCAAAAAGTTTCCAATAAACAGTTCTCATGTTATGGATACATCTTTTGAAATCTTCGAGATCATTTTTCACATCATTGTTTAATTTTGTGAGCGATTTCTCGGAATCATTAGGATCATGATGGGATTAGCGAGAAAACGAATTATGAGAATCTTGGTTTTGATAATCTTTCGATCGGATGTAATTTGCTTCATGAAGTTCACACATCGGCGTGTCATCGTTCATGTTGTTTTTAGAAGCGTTTTCATTTCTAAGCTCATTGTATTTGTTACGTATATCTTGCAATTCTTTATTTAAGCTTATAATTTGAGAATCCATAGCCTTCAATTTTTCCATAAATCGAGAATTATCAGTATTGCTATCACTTTTATCGGTGAAAGAAACAGATTGTTGAGATTTAGTGGACCAATCAAGTTTGAAAAGGATTTTGTCCTCAAGAAATTGAAAAGCTTGATTTGGAATTTTGTAGAGGAAGATTCCTCCAGCAGTTATGTCCAGGATTCCTTGAGTGGGTTTGTCTAGACCATGATAAAATATTTGAATAATAGCTCCTTTGGTCAGACCGTACCCATGGCATTTTCGAAGCATGCTCTTTAGTCGTAACCAAGCATCGGTTAGACTTTCACATACGAGTTGGGAGAAACTTCTGATTTCAAGTAAAAGACGGTTAAATAACGAAGGTGGAAAGAATCTGTTTATAAAAATTCTTCTCATTTGATCCCACGATGTTATAGACTCTTTATTTAGTTCGTTGAACTAGACTTTAGATTTATCGCACAAGGATAAGGGAAATATTAAAAGCTTGACAGCTTCACTTTGAGTTTGACCATATTTGAACATGTCACAGATTATGAGAAATTCATAGATGTGGTCATGCAGATTGACCCGCAGATAACCATCAAATTTACTTTCTCAAATCATTTTCAAGTGGGTATTGTTGATAACAAAGTTGTCATCAACATTAGGTTGAACAACGGCAGAATTAGGAGTCGGTGCTACAGTCTTAGCACTTTCCCATATAGGCTGATCATCAGGATCGAGAGTTATTTGTTTGGGTTCAACATCCTCTTCAGGTATATTTATAACTACAATGTCATTAACGGAAGAATGTTGGGTTGAAGATTCGATCTGAATGTATTCTTTTCGGAACATTTTAAATTTACAAGTCCTTGTTATTAAATTTTTATTTAATTTATATATTAGATTCACAAGTTGTTTTCCGTAAGATAGGGGATTTATACATACATTAAGCATTTTGCAAAGAGACATTTTTATATATATAATTAAGGCTAATAGGATAATATTCAAAATAAAGTAAATTATTTTCATATATATATTTTTATAGCTTTTTTATATATATTAGATATATTTTAGTTTTTGTTATATATAGCAAACAAAGATAAATAAAAGGTTTTTTTAATATTAAGATAAACTAGATAATTACAAATACACAAGGCATATAATCAGATAAAATACAATTCCAAATGATTATAGAACCTAAGACTAGCAGATTGGGGGTTTTGGTTTTGGTTTTTGAAATAAGATTCTGTTTGTGAAAATTTGTAGAAAGTGCGGCGTACTTGGGTAAAGTACGACAAGTTTGATTTTGGTTTTTGAAATGATTTTTGGTTTCCGTTTGCCAGAAAACGGTACGACGAGTTTGAAAATTTTGTGAAACAAAATAGCACCTAAAACAAGCAACAAACTGATAACAACTTAAACAATTCTCCAGCAGTGGCGCCAAAACCTTGATGTGTGTTTTGCAAGCTTTAAATTTATAATACTAGAAATACCGATTTTTTACTAAAAACACAACACTCGGTAAGTATACCCGTTCGTGTATAGTATAGCTTTAGGTAAGTCCAGGTCGTTCCACAGGAATTGAAGTTTTCATAGTTTGTAATTATGGTGCTAAGGTTAATAAGATTGTCACATATCAAATTAACCAAATCTTGCATGTATCGGATTAAAGGATGATTCAAGTAAATAATTAAAGTATGTTTGTTTAGGCAATGATCACTAAGACAATGAAGTGTTTAGGATAGTGTTTACAAGTTTAGAGAATAAAAGATATTACAAGTTATAAATCCTTTTGGCCTTTAAATATAACGAGTGATTATTTCCGTTTAATACAACAAATCTTTTCGGCCTTTATAAGTTATTATAACCAAATATATAAGTGCTGAGATGATTAAAACAATATATATAAAAGAACCCTTTCGGCCTTTATTCTTGTATAAAATATGTTTTACCAATTCATTAAACACATATCCAAATGCTTCATATTAAAGATCACATAATGCCCAAACAAACATAATACAACTACTCCATGTTCATTTTCATAACAACCATATTATAAATGATAAACTCATAATATTTCATCATAAATATAAATGAAAACTTCATATTAAAAGAGTTATAGAAATTATACCAAATGATTACAAGTTCAATGATTCGATACTTAGTTTTCCCAAACAAAAACTATTCAATAACCCAAGATACTAATTCCAATCGATCCGAACCCTTAAGTATTGTTACTACTCTTAAAATTCATGACTAGATGGTGATCAATGATGGGGGAGTTGTTGTAGAAGTGTGTGTGAGAGATATCTTAAATGGCTAGAAATCCTCTCTATTTATAGGCTTAGCGAAGGGGAAAAGTACGACGCACTTTATAAAAAGTGCGGCGTACTTGGGGAGTTAATACACTCAGAAATTAATTCTCATAAACTCGATAGGAAGTGCGGTACACATATGAGGAAGACCGGCGCACTTTGTGATGGTGGAAAGTGCGGCGCACTATATAAATTGTGTGGTGTACTTAGTTAGTTTCTTGGATCTTTCTCTTGTAAATTGTATGTGTGATGATATGATAAGAGATATTTCATCCCAAGCACCAAATGGAGGTATTTATAGGCTAGAGAAAACTTGGGGACCAAGTTGGGGATGTATGTGGATGTAATTTGGGGCAAGTTCGTGAATTAATTGCATCTCCATAAAGTATGCTGTACTCATTTGTAAAACTGGCTGCTTTGGTAATATTTCAGCTTGTGAACATTTTTCTAAGTTGTAGATAATTGAATTCTCTTTCCGTGGCCGCTTGAATCAACTCAATCCGAGTTCGTATGACCGAGTTATGGCCAAAACAATGAACAGGTGTCGGGAGATCATGAACTTTAGTTATTTCTTCGTCTAAGCTTCAATTCTTCATGTATTCTTCCATGACACGTACCTAGAACATATAATAGCAAATATACTTGATTAAGTATTAAAAGTTCACGAGAAATGATAAAATAAAGCAAATAACGCCGCCAAAAACATGTATAATTTAGGCGTTATCAACTTTCTCTTTCTAAAATCTTCTTTCTCTCTCTAAATCTCTTGATCACTAACAATCTTAGATCTTGTTTCAAGTGATCTAATCTCTTCTTCTCATCTCCTCTTTCTCATTCAAGTGCAAGAGAAGAACATTCGTATTCGCCAAGAAACGAATTGTTATTTAGTGATCTCTCCTCTTTTCTTCTAAATACCAAATCTCTATTGTAATTATCTTGTGTATTTATGTGATTCAGATAGTGCATAAATCCGATAGTGTAGATCTTGTGATTGTGTAGTGATTGTGAAGTGGTAGATTGGTTCTAGCTAAGGTTAGGACTCGACATTTAGCTTAGTGTCGCAAAATAACTTAAGCGAAGTGTAAACGGTTTTCTCCGCCTGAAAGGAGCTTATTGACATAGTGAAATCTCGAGTAGGATACTCGGGGAGTGGAGTAGGGAGAAGAAGAGCTTCGTAGCCAAACCACTATAAATCTTGGTGTCTTGGTTTGATTGTTCCTTCTCTCATCTTTTTATATTGTTGTGATTGTTATTTACTATTAGTCTAGATATTTACTTTGTTGATTCATATTGTTGATTGGTTGAA
The DNA here is from genome assembly GCA_026074375.1 of Tanacetum coccineum. Taxonomy (NCBI): domain Eukaryota; kingdom Viridiplantae; phylum Streptophyta; class Magnoliopsida; order Asterales; family Asteraceae; genus Tanacetum; species Tanacetum coccineum. The sequence goes on along the minus strand of BQNB010001775.1, from coordinate 68,147 downwards.
CATACTACTCGAATCTAAGTATTTTGAAAGCAAACTTTTAAAACGCAAAACGAACCTATAAACTATTCAACCCCCCTCTTCTAGTTTCCACAAGGGGAGAAAATGCGATTAAAATATGTGGCTAAAGATGTGATTTTAAGGACTCAAGTACAAGCTTCTCCCCTTCATGTGCTAAACATTTTTGAATATCGATGCACATGTTGAGGTGGAGCATATCAAATGGTTTTAAGGCTAACAACAATACTAAAAGACCGACCATGCTTGTAATTAATTAGAGTTATAAGGTGGTTAAGATTAGGTATTCGTTCCTATAATCCAGTCAGAACTAGAGAGATCTACCTAGGGACATTCCATTAGTTAGAATAGAAGTCCTTAGGTATGATGAAAAAAAGGAGTAAAGTAAGAAAAGGGAATAATGTGGACTAAGACAGAGCTGACACAGGAACAAACCCAACAAGGTGTAAGTGATGAAGTCTTGGTAAGCATTAAAGGGGTTGAAGAATTAAAAATAAATGTTAAGATAAAGGGTGAAAAGAAAGAAGCCCTCCTTACACTTAGGCAGAAACCAGGTCAATACATATGCTATCAGAAATACTAAACTGTTGTCTGGTATTGAAGATAGTCATCATGGACCCAGTGATGCAATGTACAACCCTTCCCAGCCACTCAAGGTCTCTTAAAAGACTCTTGTTTCATTTCTCACGGAGATTAAACACATTTCTATCGACTTTCTCCCTCCGAATGAGTAGATATTGAAAAGGTAGCAGTCTGCTCCAGCCTCTGATTACTAAAACCAAAGTGCACTATCAAGTCTAGAGCCATAAAAGAGATCATCCATAAATCTCATTAGGACACTTATCCAAAATATGCTTGCCAATTCACACAATGTGAAAACAAGAAATATATCAAGAGTCATACGTATTATCCTTGTGATATTGCCAGAACATCAGAGTGATACTAAAGTACTCACAATAACGATGGAAATCCTTCCAGAGCCAACATCAAACAAGCTCTACGGTAGGTGACTAGTGAGATCCTACACGGATCAAACTTGTGATACTGGATATTGATTCGGTCCAGCTTATGAATTGACGAATGAATTTTGAAAATGATAAAACTGTTGGTGTGTTATAAAAACCGTTTGCATCTTAGCACACCGACTGATTTTCCTAAATCAATTTTCAATCTTATGTCCATGGGAAGCCTCACAAGGGTATCTAGACATAGGAAAGTTGAACATGAATTGACAACTTAATCGGGAAGATAGTAACTTACCGGTTCACTCTTACCGTGTTGTCTGCTTTGAGATACTCCAATAATAAGAACGGCTAGTGTAGTTGCGAAACCCTATCAAGGAGATTCTTCAGAATTCTACCTGATCACTGGCAGTATTTATACTGATTAATGGGGAACCGTGGTTATTACAACCGTATTTGACAAAGTGACAAAGCCGCTTTCATCCATATATGTTGTTTATCACTAACCCATTCATGCAAGTTACCTAACGGCAGCTGCAGTTCACCAATGACAAGTTGAAGTCAATGCCACATGCTCATACTCGACCGACATATGTAAAGACATCATGAAAGCTCAAGTACATGTTTCAAGACTTCCGCTACTCTGATACCGTACGTCTTTCTTGAAGTGACAAAGTATTAAAGTTAAAGAATTTCAAGAAATTTCTACTACTATGATACCACACGTCCTCTATAAAGTAACGAAAATTGTGTTATAGTTTAAAGAATTTCAAGATAGATGGTTGTTTGATAACACAAGCTTTAATCGCATCAAGAATAGTATGAGCATCAGTTCGGGTCCAAAAGTCCAAGAAATCACAAGAAAGAAGGCAAAGATTACAAGATGGCGAAAAGAGATTATGCTTAGTTGATGATCTCAAAGAAGCTCAAGATCGCATACAAGTCAAGATAAAGATACAAGCTAAAGCATTAAAAGTCTAAAGATATACATCAAGATTCACAAGATAATGATTATGGAAAACAAGATATACTAGCAAAGATTGAAGAATCAAAATTATTTTGCCCATGAAGAATGTAGAGCTTAAGTTTTTGTCAATTAGAGTGACCTCCCTTAGGGAGATTGTTGGAGAAATCCGAGAAAAACTCTGTCACTTACCAAATATATAATAGAATTGCTCGTTAGCATAATATTTGGATAAACTTACCAAGCTTACCGGGTAAACTAAGGTCATCTTATGTCTTGACCGACCTCAAAGAAAGAAGAAAGGTTTATAAATACCCCCTTCTCAACTTAGAGAGGGTTTGTTTGTGGTTTTTCCCGTTGTTCATTTAGTTCTTACAGTATTAATACATATTTCCTTTCACCTTTCTCTCTCTCTCTCTCTCTTGTGCTATTCAAGCACTTTCTCTCTCTAAAACTTCTTTTTTGCTTATTTGTTAAAGTGATTTGCATACATTCTACATTCATAATGACCATTTTTATCAAATCGGGCAGGAGGGGCTTTGGTTGCTAAAAAGAAAACCTTGTGTTAATAACAATGATTCTATGTATTGAATATTCCGCCTTTGTTATTAATTTATCCTAGATAAGGTCTAAACACCCTGAGCTACAACGATCTAAGGAATGTTTGGTTTCCACATTATGGGTGTTAACATGTTTGTGAAATGAAAGGCGAATCAAACTTATTAAAATTGAATTGGTCTTGAATAAAGTGGTTGAACTTAAAGCTTGTTTTTATCATTTTAGGTCTTGACAAGGATCGAGAGTCTTAAGCACAATAGATTAGAACACCATCTAATTATCATAATCATCTTGTCGACAAGTCTATCATAATCTTGCAAATCAGATTATCCAAACCAGCCCAAATCAAGTGTAGTTTTAATCATTTGAATCTTCTATTATTATTATTTGCTTATTAGTTTGTTAAGTATTCAATCTCTCTCTAAAAACATCATAAACTACGTAAAAATCCCCGCGAATGATCCCGACTTACTATTCAAACCTCTTGCTAAGTATTCAATCTCTCTCTAAAAACATCATGAACGAGTACACTTGCTCGTGTGTGCCGCCAAGAATCCTGGTAACCGTGTCATAAATTTAGAACTTGCACACATCGTGACACAACTAGTTTTTAGCATCGTTGCCAGGGATTTTATCACGTAGTTGCTTGGTATGCGTTTAATTTCACATACCTTTCACCATTAAAATCGGACTTAAATGACCCAAAACGTACCAAAAATACATTGTATTTGTATGTTTTCACTTATTTTGTGCAGGAAACGGATATCCGAGAAAAGGACGAAAAAGCAAGCAAAAACGAACAAAACCGAGCACGGAATGGAAAAGCGTGGAGAAGCCAAAGTCAAATCAAAGTCAAAGTCAACCCGGAAAAGTCAAAGGTCAAACCCGAAGCCGTAACCGAAGAAATGTTAAATGGGCCCACCCATACCCATCTAATGGGCCGGGTCAGCCCATTTGCACATTATTTGAAGATTTTTAAGTCCAAATACAAGTTGAAGGGGCATTTCTGCCAACCTCTTAAAGATCTACCACTCAAGGACCTTGTATGCAATAATATAATACAAACTGGGGGGCTGAAATTGCCATATTTCCAAACTCTTATAACCCACAAGGACCACCTGTGGAATAAAGCAAAACACTCTCAGGGGTAATACTTGCCAAGTCTCACAAATTGTTATTAACCACAAGGACGAAAGTTGCAATACAAGTTATAACAATGAGGGACTAAACTAGCCAATTCACCAAACTCACCCCCTGCAACGTTTAAAACAGACAAGTACTGTATGTCTTCCCCTTTTTCCCGCCATGACTCGTTTGTCACTATTCATCATCCCCTCGACATTTCCTGCAACAAAAATACAAAAAACCATAACTCCCAATTCACCCCCACCTCACAAAGGGACAAGAACAACTTGGCAATCCTAAGGGCAACCATTGGCCAATGATATTGACGGGTGTGATGATCTTGATTGGGCACCAAGGCAAATCCAATGGCTTAGATGATTGGGTCTCTCTCCTCACCAAAGTAGCACAACAAACACAGCTATGAAGACCTCAGAGTTTAAGGTTTCATTATAAATAGCCATGTAATAGCTAGGTTGAAGGTCGAATTTTTGTAATAAAAAAAAAGTTTGTAACAAAGTTTGTCCACTTTTTTAATATATTGCATTTTAAGTTAACTGTCATTTTAATTTCAGTTTTTTTTATACTTGTCATTTAAGTTTATGCAATTTAAAGTCTTCCTTTAATACTTGTTATTTAAGCTCTCTTGTCACTTAACTACTGTTTTTAAAAAGCTAATGTTTGAGCTTTTGAGATATCAAAAGTTTTTGTAAAAGTTTGTTTCATTTCTGTCAAAAAAAAGAGAAATCTAAAAAAAAAGAAAAGGGAAAACTGTCAAAGAAGAAAAGAAGCTTGGAGCAAGGAAACATTTGGTTTAGAGCTTATGGAAACATTAGGTTCGTATTTAAGCTATTGAGAGCTTGTTTCATAAGCCTTAACTTGGACCTTTTGTAAGTTCTCTTTTTCTATTTTGTTTTTACATTTTTGCTTATTGTTACTGTAGCAATGCTTATTTATGCTTATTTCTGTCATTTATTGCTTATTATCATTGTTTATGCTTATGTATGTTTGTTGTTTGCTCATTAAGTGTTTTGTTTGAGTTTTGGTCCAACTCTGTCTTATTTGCCCTTAAAACTGCTTATTTTTATATTGCTTATCTGAGTGCTTATTTTTGCCTGTTCATTGCTTATTTTTACTTGTTCTTACCTAGTTACTATTTGTTTTTAAGTTTCTATGCTCAAATCAGCCTAGCTTAGTTTTAAATTTGATTTTAGCTAACTAAAGGGGTGTTTGGTACAAGGGTTAAAACGGGTCAAACTGGTAAAAAAAACCTTTGGGTCAGTTGATGATCTTTGGCAAGCCTTTTAAACCTTTTTTAATTTGTTTTTAAAAAAATTTGTAGTTTTAAAAAACTGTTTTTAAGTCTTCTCTACTTGAGCTTTTGAAACTGTTGGATAAAAACAAGTTTCAAAAGCTCATTTGATTAAGCTTTGAAAACTGCTTTTAAAACTTGTTTTTAGTCCCTTTTGAGTGTCCAAATGAAGTTGTAAAAAAATCTTTGGGGTTTACATTTGTCTAGCTTAAAACTGTCAAAGTCTACTTAGTTTCTTTTTAGTCAAAAGCTCCCTTTTGCATCCTAAAATATCAGCAGCTTATTTTTGTTTGTAGCTTTTAAAAATTGGTGCACAAGCTCATTAGGAGCTTGTGTCCATCTGTTTTAACTCTATTTTGATTTTCAAGCTTATTTGCCAGCTTATTTTTAAGCTTGCTTTTTGTCCTTTTAAAAATCAACAAAGCTCCCCTGGTGCTAAAAGCCAACTTTGCAGCTTATTTTTGTTGATTATTTGTGATGCAATCTTCATTATTTTTGCATTTCTAGAAAGGCCATAAGCTATTGTATAAGCCCTAGCAAACACTAAGCCTAAAATTCCCTTTAGAGTGCTTATTTTTAAGCCAAAAGAGACCATAGGGCCTGTTTTGCATGCAGTTTGTCCCCATTAGCTTATATGCTTTTTGTGCTTATCTATTTGTTCTTATCTGCTTATTATTGGTTGCTTTAGCTTATTAGGTGTTGTTGCTTGTTTGCCTTTGCTTATCTTGTTTAAGCCTTAACTTATCTTGTTCATTACTAGTCCATGTGTAAGCTGTTCTAGCTTATTTGGTTTTGTCTTAAGCTTATTTGAGCTTATTTGCTTCTTAGTGTACAATTTTAAGTGTTTTATCCATTTCTAGCTTTTCTGTCTGTTTAGCTTATTGTCATTGCTTATTTTTAATCTCTTTTGTTTTTTAGGTATAGCTTAGTGCTTGCTTAAGCTTATTTTCTATTTTCATTTGCTTATTTGTTCAAAAGAAGGTCAACAGTTAGTTTTTTTTACTTATTTCTTAGGACTTAGTGTAAATTTAGCTTAACTGCTTCTTTCTTTCAGCTTATTACGTGCTTATTTGTTAGATATAAAAAAATTTCTTTTTTTAAAGTTGCTTAATTTTAGCTTTTTCAAAAAGTTGTAAAAAAATGAGAAATTAGGGGAGACCCCGAGTGAGCAAGACTCGAACTCGGGACCTCAACCCCATCTACCAACACTTTTATAACAACACCTCTACCGCTGTGCTACAATAGCTCATTCGGTAGAGGTTTGCATTATTAAATATATAAGCCCATTTTAGCCTTTAAGCCCACAACCACTTTTAAGCTTATAACAGCTTATTTATAAGCTGTTTTTCCAGTTTTAGATTTTTCATAGATTCTTTATAGTTTAATTATTTTTCCAAAAATTTTTAGAATTTTTTATAATCGTTTGATATTTTTTATCATTTATTTTCTTTTAAACTGTTTTTTAATTATAATAAATTAAATAAAAATCAAAAAAATATTTTTCTTTTTTAGAAAATTTTATTTTATCAGTCTTCACTTAGGAAAAATAGAAAATCTTTCGTAGGATCGTTTTTGCAAAATTTTACTTTTTAAAGAACGGGTTTTGACCACGTTTTTGTTTTCTCAATTTTGAGCTCGTTTTAGCTCCGTTTTTAGTCTAGTCTTTTTTATTCTTCATTTTTAGTCACATAGAGTAGATTAGAAGTAAAAAATCTTTATTGGGTTAATTTGTAAGAATTTAGGTTTTTGACCCCTTGTTCGGGGTTCGTGCTCTCGTTTTTTTGTTTTATTTCATAATTTTTAGGATGTTCTTAATCGTTTTTGCATATTAGTAGATAATTTAGCTTTCTCATCCTCTTAATCATTAATATCATTCAAATTCCAACTTTTCGACTGTATCGATTTTCAAGGCCAGCCTCGTTGGGGATAAACGACCCGGGAATTCTTTACTACTCTCGGTTTCATTGATTATTTTTAGATCATCCTTATTATATATATTTTATTATATATTATATATATAAAGGTGTAAATTTAAACATTGTCATTGCTTGTTTTTTAATTTGTGCCTAAATCGTTTCTTGGCGTTCTCGTTCTTAGATTTTCGTAAAAAAATTCTTAAGAGGTTAATCCAGCCAATCAGCCCAGCAATCCAGCTGGGCCAAACATAAACCCAAGCCCAGGACCATGCAGCCGCCCGACCCGAGCCCATGGCCGCCCGTCTCCCTTCAATTCGGCCCGATATCTCATCGAGCCGTCCGGCCCGATCTCGCAGCCGTCCGGTCTGAGTCTTCCATTTCGCCCAAACACAGCCAGACGAATGGCTGGATACCCAGTCCGAATGTCTGGAACGTTATGTCTAAAAAAAATTATTTTATTTTCCTTACCTTTCTGTTTTCCGCCTAAACCGAGGCTTACTCGAAACCTTTCTTACTTGTGTTTTACCCTTGTATGAACACCCGTTCATCAGGATAAGAACCAATTAGCCCTTATTCGGAACCTGAACGTTTCATTCACCAAACCAAAAAGAAAGCTAAAAAGCAAAACCAATTCAATCCTTTAGAAAACCGAGTCCCTAAAATCAAATATCCACCTTTTGAAAACCTTTTCGAAGCTGAAGTCGTTTATAACTCATTTCTTGATCTACCATTTCCAATGGCCGATGATCAACCCATGTAGGGAAACAACCGAGCTGTAGCACCGACTCCCGCGTCTGCTATCATTCCGATTGAACTTGGAGACAATTTCAATGTGAAACGATATCACCTTTCAACGATCAAAGATCGCCAATTCGATGGCCGTGTGCGGGCCGATCCGCATAAGCACATCGTCGAATTTATCGAGATTTGTGGTATGTTCTGATATGGCAATACGAATGTGGACTCCATCAAACTCAAACTTTTTCCATCATCTCTCTTCGGAGAATCTAAGGTTTGGTACAACGAATTGAGTCCTGGGTTATCACTACTTGAGAAGAGATTAGACAAGCTTTTGTGAGCCGATTCTTTTCACCCGCTGATAAGTGTAAAATACACATATTCATTTATGCCTAAAATAACCCAATTAAACCCAAAACAGTCCAAAAATGACAAAAATATGCTTGTATTTGTGTTTTGTGTGTGCAGGTACGGATATATCAAAAATCACAAGAAAACCGTCAAAAACGGGCAAGCACGGACACGAGAACGGAAGAGTAAGCAAAAGCCGGAAGCAATGGTCAAGCCTCAGTCAAACTGCAGTCAAAAAGTCAACATGGTCAACAAAAAGTCAACCAATAAAAGACAAAACCCAAAAACATTCCATTTTCACCCTCCAAGTTTCATAAAAGTCCAAAAATAACCCCTCACCTCCTATTGGGCCCTAGAACCCTTAATGGGCCTGAAAAACCCTAAAATTCTATACCCGGATCCAAAGATAAAACTTAGGCCCAATCATAAGCCCATGTTACTAGTCCATTTCATTTCATATAAACTCCAGGGACCATTCTTGCAATTATTCAAACTGCCATTTATACTAGAAATGGAGAAAGGATTGTAAGGGACTAGATTTGCAATTCCCCCAACCTCCAACTGATTTAACAGTCAAAGTGGCGCCAAGACCCATTTACTGTTCATCGTCACTACAAAATTCACTAGCCAGGGTAAAATAGAGGGCAAATGGAAATTGAGGGGCAAGTAAGTCTATTCATGAGCTCCTAAACAAGATGGTAGGGAGAGATTAGTAAAATCAAGAGATCTAAGCACCTCACTCAAGCACATAGCCACGTCATCAATGGAGAAGCACACATGGAATGTGGGTTTTGTACTATTTCTACTCAGAGAAGAAGCACAAGTGAGCCTCACATGGATTGCCAGCTTGGCAATCCGTGTGAGGTCACTTAGTGATCCAACGGCCAAAAACAAAGATCTAATGATTAGAGATGATCAAAGGTGGATGATTGATGGAAGCTAAGGTCCTAGAATGTTCTTCTGCTGCTATAAAGAGCCTCACCCTCACACACACAGAACCACTTTTTTTTACCTTGACATCTTTTTTTTTCTAGTTTTTCTTAGCTTAGTGTAGTTTTTAAAAGCTTATTGTAATTTTGATCAAATTGTAATCTCTTTTAAGTAATGTAATTCAGTTTTTAATTAATGAAACTTAGTTTAATTTTGTCATAAGTTTTTTTTACTTTCAACTTTTAAGCTCTCTCAATAAGCTAATCTGTCTCAATAAGCTAATAAGCTCATATTAAGCTCTCAAGAGTCTCTAAGCTCTTGATTTGAGCTTAACCAATCTTAATATACCTTAACTTTAAAATCAGAAGTTTACCTATGCATTTTGGACTTATTGACCTTTTGGAAGGGGATCTTAATTTGGAAGAGATCCCATGGATTATTACCCTAGCTTATTTATAAGCTAGGGAGCTTGTAGCAAAGCTCTAAGAGCCATTAAGCCTTGTTTAGCTAGGCCACTTGTAAGTTCTCTTTTAAATTTCATTGTCACTTAATTTTTTAGCTTAATTTCAATTTAAGTACTTATTAGTCTAAATTCTGCTTATTTGCTTATGCTTATTGCTTATTTGTGTTGACTTATGCTCATTTGTGCTTCTTATCTATTTCTGATCATATATTGTTAGATTATTAGTTATAGAAGTTAGATTTTCATTTCTGTCTTATAAACCTTAAAAAAACCCAAAAATACTAGTTAGCATAATCTTAGACCTTTAATTCTAGCTTAATTCAGTTGTTAGTTTATGTTAATTAAGCTAGTTAAAAGCTGTTTATGATCTGATGTCAAGGGTTTAATAAGTATAATTGATCTTAAAAGCTTTTTCAAAACTGTCATGAATCTTAAGGGGTGTTTGGCATAAGCTGAGTTTGACCATCAAAAGTCAAGTTAAGTTGTGGATTTTACTTGGGTCAGCTTTGAAATCATTTATAAACATTAGTACAATAGTTTTTAAAAGTTAGTTTTCAAAATCTCAAAAGTTTGAGCTTATTTTCATAATACCAGCACCAGGGGACGTTTCTCTTAGTTTTTGTTTATGAAAACTTGAACCAAGCCACTCAGGCTTGGTTATCTCTATATTTGTGTTTATAAACACTCAAGAAGAGTATCCAAGTGCAGGTTTACCCTTAAGGTAACCTGCACTAGTGGATTTGTGCTAAGTGTCAAGTGCATCAGCAGGAACTAGGTTGTTCCTGCTGTCACTTTTGAATTTAATTTTAGTTAAGTAAAAGTAGGTCTTAGGTTCTTAAATTCAAGTAGGATAAAGTCTAGGTATAGCTTATTATAGATTAAGTCTTAATTTGCATTTTCTAGCTTATTTACCTAGCTTAATTCAGCTGTCAAAGTCACTAAAAAACCTAAAAATACCAAAAATAGTAGGTAATGAAGTAGTTTATTAAATTGTTAATTTTAGCTTAAGGTATTTGTTTTTATAGCTTAAATAGATAGTTTATTAGTAGTTGCTTAAGTCCTCAGAAGCTCTTAGTCCAGTATTGCTTATTGAGCTTTTGAGCTTAATTGGTTTTTGTGCTTATTTCTTTGTTTTCTGAGTTTGCTACCTTGCCCTCCATTTTCAGCTATAATCTAGTACTCTAATCTCTATTTTCTTTTCTCATCTAGTTTAAGCAACTCATAAGCTGTTTAGAACATCTTTCCTTTTTCATTTTGAGCTTATTTTGAGTTTTTTATAGCTTAATTAGTAAAACCTTGAGTAAACCATTTGTTTCTGAGGTCAGCTTATTAATAAGCTCTTATAGAGCTTATTAGTGGTTTTAAGCTCATATAGCTTTTGTTAAAGTTGTTCTTGCCAGCTTATTCTCCAACTTTGCTCTTTTAAGTTTTTCCTAAAAAGCACTTTTTAGTTTACCTTGTTTTTAAGCTTAAGAAAGGACTTAGCTTGTAAACGGGCTAAGCCTCAGGGTAGGTTTTGTAATTTTCTCATTTGTAGGTTAACTCAGTTAGTTCCCCACAGTAGTAGTTAATTCCCGTTAGTCCTTTAGGTCTTTTCACCATTAGTCTTAGTTATGTTTTTTAAATAGTTTATTTAATTTTAATAGTAATTAGGTTTAGTTTTTAATTAGTTTAATTAAAGTTTATTAAAAAGATAAAAATTAGGGCTTTTATTTTTATAAAGTTTCTGCATATTTTCTTTATTTAGTATAATTTTTATAAAATTTTTAGGAATTTATTTTTAATAGTTTTATTACTTTTAAAGTTTTTAATTAGTTTAAATTTTAGAAAAATCATATCTTTAAGTCTAAAAAGCAAAAAATAATAATTCTTTTTTTCTAAAAATTTACTTTTTACTTATTTTACTTAGGTAAAATATAATTTCAATTATTTTCTATTTTCTTTTTATTTTTTGGATTTAATTAGAATTAAATAGTTTTTAATTAATAAAAAAATTCAAAATAAACAATCAGAATATTTTCTTTTTCTCTTAAACTTTTTCTTTTATCCTAATTTAGGGTTTTAGAAAACTTAGTTTGCAATTTTAGGGTTTAATTTTAGTTATCTGTAATTGTATGCGTTTTTATTTGTTTTCCGTATTTGTTTAATTGTTTAAATTGCCTTTAATTTTCAACATTAATTGTTGCTTTTTATTTAGTAGTCATAGATAATCAAATCATCTATTTTCTCATTCAAATCATAATCCGAGCTTAAACGAGGTTTCAATTGCATAAGTCGTTGGGGAAACGACCCGGGTGATCATTCTTACCCGGTTAAATATACGTATTATATATTATATTATATATATTTTTGAGAGAGAAATTTTCCTTAGAGAATTTTCTTAATTTCTCTTAAGATTATATTAGTATATATATATATTATTATAATTATATATGTATATTATATTATATATATATATATATAAATATATTATATTATATATATATATATATATATATATATTACAAGTGTATTAAAAATCTACAATCAGTTTTTGGCGCCGTTGCCGGGGACTTGTGTTAAGATTCCGTCGTTTTACGTTTGTTGATTTGGTTTGAAGATCCTTTCGTCTTCGAAAGTTTCATTTTTGTTAAAAATTTCAAAAATCCAAAAAAAAAATTTTAAATATAAAAAGTAAAAAAAAAAATTCTTTTTATAATTATCATAAAAACAATATAAAAAAAAAGAAGTCAAAAATATAAAAAATTGTCCTTTAAAAAACAAATAAAATACACAAAGTTGGTTAACGAACACCAACATATAATATCTTCAATTGAGATATTATCATTTCAATTTCCGGTGAACTTGAAAAGTTCTCAAATCGAACCTAAGATTTAACACTTACCACTTGTGTCTCTACGAAATACGGCTCACCTTAAAAAGTAATTTTTAAGAGCTACCGTGAAGTAGTTGATTATTTGGTTTAAGTCTCTTCTGTGTAATCGTTAAAATTTGTTGTTAATAAATATTCAAAAATCAAAAAAAAAAATTAGTGTAGAATTTTAACTTTCATTTTTTAAAATTTTTTGATTTTCTCTTTTTTCGTGCATGCGCGCTCGATCTCAAGCTCGTAAATCGAATATCGTCGACAAACAAAATTAACACCGGTATTGTTGAGGAACCGAGGTTCCAATGGCGACAATTTGGACCCTGGCTCAGATGTTACACGCTCCCATCGCGGGATCCGAAGATGCAATAGTTGTTCCACGATTAATGCAAATAATTTAGAGCCTTAAACAACTTTAATTAATCTTGTTGCAAGTAATAGTCACAGGTAGAGAAGACCTCACATTACCTTCGATTTTTCGACAAGGTTCCTTCAACGTTTAGACACCCCTGAAGTTCCGAAACACTTCGATAAAGTCTTTTGCTTTTTCCTTTTTCTCTTTAGACGGTTTGAAGCCCGGATTGGTTTTTGACAAGGAACTCCTCGAATCAATTCTCACATGGGAAGGGACAAACTTAGTTTCAAAATTCATAAATCAATTTCTTCCCACCTTCAAAACACCACATACTTATCGGAATTATGAGATCATTACTTTTTTTCCAAAACCCAAAACGGAAACCTTAAATGAAGCATGGGAACGTTTTAACGGACTCCTCCTTCGTCAATGTCTCTCCCCATTATGGCTTCTTGGAATTACACCAAACTCGTTTACTTTTTACAAATTCTTTGAGTTTTTCCAACGATCAAGATGGCCTTAGATTCTGCCGCGGGTGGAATTTTTAGATACGATGCCTCGAGAAGGTTTAGCCCTAATCGCAAGTAAATCCAAAGTGCGTCATGCAAGGAAGTCGTCATAATAGATGATTCAAAGAGCAAATTACGAATGCTCCTTCTTCTACTTCTTCACCTTCCAATAATTCTTTTGAGATTCAACAAATGGCCGCCTTACTTGAAGACAAAATGAATATTCGAATGAGCCGTTTAGAGAAAGCGATTATTGAAAAGAATGCTACGACTCCTGCTACCGTCAAAGCAGTCGAGGAAGTTTGTGTCACATGTGGTTCAAACCATAATTTCAATAATTGTCCGTTAACAAGGAACGATTATCCCGTTTTTCATGATAACATTTATCAATTCCAACAAACCGCCGCCGTTGGCAATTTTGTTCAAAGGAATCCTCCTAATTTGGCAAACCAAATAAGACCACCCGGTTTCAATCAACCAAATGTTCAAAACAACCAAACCAACCAAAACCGATATCAAGGAAACAATTTCAATTCAAATCAAAACCGTGGAGGCAATTTCAACCAAAACCGTCAAAACAATCAAGGAGCTGTTTATCAAGCCCCACCATACCAACCACTAACAAATCAACATTTGGTTAATCAAGCTTTACCTCCTGTTTCACAAATTCAAGGTGTTTCTAAAATGGATTTTGAAAGTTATGCTAAGGCTAATGACGCTAACATGAATAACTTGCAAATGAAGTTGGATAATTTTCAAAGAAACCAAAATGATTTTCAAAGAGTTCTAATGATTCTCAAAAAAGAAGCAAGATGATTTTCAGAATGATGCTGCTAAGTTTCATGCAAAGGCTATACACAATCCAGTTCAAGTTCAAGTTCTGTTACCAAGCAATACCATTCCAAACCCAAGGCACGAAAGCCAAGGGCATTTACCACATGAAGGTGGTGCCTCATAATGACGGACCTCCAATTTATCGCCGGTGTGGGTGAAAACGGAACCCTGAAGGTGGACAAAGGATACGGAGCTACCTAGACCGAAGGGGACATCCAACTCCTATGGTCCAGATTCAAAACAAAGACAAGAGGAACCTAATCAAAGAACCTTCTTTAGCTCAAAAGACCACAGACTAGTTTGCCTTACCTTCAAGACTTGCAAAAAGAGAAAATTCGTTGAATAAGGGTGATATCCCTAGCTTCAAATATTTATGGAAATTTTCCGTTTTAATCTTACTTTGAGTGTTAAGTTTCACGGATGCTGCATCATATGCCAAGTTTTCTCTGATGTTTCAAAAAGATGCTTAATAACAAAGACAAGTCAATCGTGTTAACTAAGACACCTTTGAATGAAAATTGTAGTGCGGTTGGTTGTCTCAAAAAGCTTCGGAAAGGGGAGAGGAAAACGCTAGGTGACCCCGGGTGGTCGATTTCTATTCCATGTGTTTTTTGTGAGTTCGATAGTTACTCAGCCCTTGCCGATTTTAGGTGCTCTAGTATCAATTCATGCCTTTATCCATTTAGGATAAGAGCTTCAACTCTCCGGACTTACTGAAACAAAAAATGGTTGTTAGAAATAGCCGATCCGAACAATTCCAAACAACCGGTTGTTGGTAGCCGAGAATGTTTATGTCAAGGGTAAGGGGAAAGTCTCTACTTTCCGGCCGATTATTTTGTTTGTTCTTGATTTCATAGCCGATCCACGAGTTAACCATTGATCTCGGTGAGACTTTTCTTTAGGATTAGCTTCAGCTTGTGCTTTTAATGATGTATCTGAAGGAGAGATATTTCTTAGGAATAAGATCAATCTTTGACCTTAAATGTGGTGATATGCTTCTATTCTTTCGTTACACAATCTCGATCGTTGGAAGAAGAATAGTGATCTCATTGATGTCACATGTGAAGAGTACTCACAAGGGAGTCTTAGATTTTTTCCGACTCAGTTGCATATTGGCAATGTTCTCCGGATACGATCGATTGTTTTGCATTCTTCTCCGATACTCACTCCCTTTGAGGAAAAGTGGATTTTCTACTTTTTGACTGGAAAGCCGATGCTTTCATAGCAATCGCTGCTGAGAAATTTCTAACGGAAATTAATGTAGTACTAAGATCCCGTGGGTGACAATTTCATTCTCGAAGCACTTCACAATAGTGATCCATTACCTCCTCAACCAAACCAAGGTAAGTATTTACCAGAAAATTCGATAGAGATCTTTAAAAAATAGTTGAACCAAAGAGCCTTCACTCGGAATATGCTACTTTTATGAACCAAAGATGAACTTCCCGAATTCTCGATCTAAGAGTTACCTCGCATCTCAGTATGCCTTTTTTTAGAGGAAAATAACAAGCTTTCAGTATAATTTTCAAAAGAATTGAGCCAATTTTTCGAGCCACGATGAACAGGACCTCACTCGTTAAACATCTAAATAAAACGAAAACAAGCAATTGCTTGGAAACTTCTGATTATCTGAGGGCATAGATCCAGAGTTATTGCTCTCATAAAACCTTTTTGAGATGATTAGACCTTCAGTCCAACATCAAAGGAGGGTTATCCTAAACTCCAACGATGTCGTCAAAAAAGAGTAGAAAAACTTCTAGACGCGGGATGATTTATCGGATGCGGCTAGTCCATGGGGGTTAGTCAGTCATTGTATTCCTAAAAACGGTGGTTGATGACCGTTGTCAAGAATGAACGAAAATGAGTTGGGTGACTACAAGTTAGTAGGGAAGGAGAGTTTTGCAGTCGACTATCGAAAGTTACTGACGCAATTGTTTAAAAAGACCATTTTCCGTTACCATTCATGGACCAAATGCTAGAACGTTTAGCCGGCAACGAATTTTATTGTTTCTTAGATGGTTTTTCGGGGTATTTTCAAATCCCAATTTACCCTAAAGATCAAGAGAAAAATACTATTCACGTGCCCATCCGGAACTTTCGGAGTCCCAACGTATGCATTCGGTTTGTGCATATGCACGGAACTTTTCACGTTGTGATGATGGCATTTTTCAAGACATTGATAGACAAAAACGAAGGAAGTTTTTATGGATGTTTTTTCAGTTTTCGGAGATCTTTTTCCTCGTGCTTGCCAATTTGGACCAATGCTCAACACGGTAGGAGGACACCAAATTAGACTAAATTGGGAAAAAGCCTTATGGTTTAAAGAAGGCATTGTTTTAGGACATAAGATCTCTAGAAAAGGAATTGAAGTCGATAAGGCCAAGGTTGATGTAATTTCTAAGCTACCTTACCCAACCACCGTTAAGGGAGATCAGAAATTTTCCGGGCATGCAGATTTATAGTGATGTATCAAAGATTTTCCAAAATCTCTCGACCCATATGACCCATCTCTTAGAGAAACACACTCCATTCATTTTCTCAAGATTTGCATTCTAGCCTTTTCAAAATTTGAAAAAAGAAAATTAAACCGAAGCTCCAATTCTTATTGCTCCAAATTGGGACCAACCTTTTGAAATCATGTTTGTGATGCAAGTGTTATTGCAAATAGGGGGCGGGGTTCCTAGGAAAAGAATTGCGACGCATTTCCGACCGATTATTCATTATGCGAGTAAGTAAAGACGATGACCCGAAGCAGAAAACAAATTATACAACAACGGAGAAAGAAAAAAGAGGATTGCTGCAGTTGTTTACGCGTTTGAGAATTTCGATCAATATCTTATCTCTGACAAAAGTGTTGTTTACACGGACCACTCTGCTTTGAAATACCTCTTCAACAAGGAAAGACGCAAAGCAAAGATTGCTTAGATGGGTCTTACTTCTCCAAGATGTGATTTTTTTCGAGTAATTAATTGATACTAGGGGAGAGCTAAAAATATGCAAAGACCGAATCACCTCTCTTCGTCTATGGAAAACCGTGTATGAAAATGTTTTTGATCCTAAAGAAATTAATGAAACCTTTCCTCTTGAAACGTTGAATACGGTGACTTCTCATGATAACCAAAGTACCCCGTGGTTTGTCGATATAGCAAATTACCACGCGAGGAATTTTCTAATCAAAGGAATGTCCACTCAACAAAAGAGAAAGTTTTTCAAGGATGTAAAGCATTACTTATGGGATATGTCCCTATCTCTTTCGAGCATGTGATATCAACTCATCGTAGATGTTGTATTTGGCCAAGGGAAGCTCTTGAAAAAATTCTCAATGTTGTCATGAAGGACCCACCGGGGTGGGTGCCAATCTTAAGTGCTAACATCACGTCAGAAAGTATTTGAGCCGGTTTATTTTGGCTTACGATTTATAGGATGCCTTACGAATAGATCAAAATCTTGTGATGCATGTCAAAGACAAGGAACTTTTCACTCGAGCTGAGATTGCCTCAAAATGCAATCCAAGTTTGTGAATTTTCGATTTGTAGGGGTATGATTTTAGGGGACCTTTTTCGTCGTCTAGAGGCTAACAAAAATATATTTCTAGTAGCCGTCGATTATCTTTCCAAATGTGTGAAAGTCCAAGGCGCTCCACACCGATGCTAGATGTAGTTGTAAAAATTTTTGAAATCCTTTTTTCTCTCGATTCGGGAGGGCACCGAGAATTACAGTGATCATAAGCGATCGTGGGACCATTCAGTACTGACAAATTTGATACAAGTTTATGACTAAATCTGGTGTTACCCCATTGTCATTTCTACGCTTACAACCCTCGCCTAGTGGTCAAGTCGATGGTGACGAAAAAAATCGTGTGGTCTTAAAGAATTTTAGAAGATGACGGTCGGAAAAGATTACCGGTGCACATGGTCAGAAAGTTCGAGATGCATTGGGGCATTCAACTGGCTTACAAGACTCAATCGGATGCACTCCCTACAAGTTAGTTTATCGAAAAAGCGTGTTCACTTACCAATTGAGCTAGAACAAAGGCATATTAGGCACTTAAAGTATGCCAACTTCGATCTCAAGACTGCGGAAGGATCATCGAAAGCTTCAACTCAATGAACTTAGCGAGCTTCGTGATCAAGCTTACGAGAATTCGCTAATCTACAAGGAGAGAAAGACGACAAAGGCACTTCACCGCTCAAAGCTCAGAATCGAATCTTCAATGTTGGTGATCATGTCTTGCTTTTCAAACTCCCGATTAAAGATTTTCTTCGGAAAGCTCAAGTCCCGATGGTCCGGTCCTTTCACTATTACCGAAGTTTTTCCTTATGGCACAGCCAAATTGTTCTATCCCGAAAGGTTCTAATTTCAAAAGTCAATGCCACCGTGTGGAAGCACTATATGGAGTGGATTACACACCATTGGTATCCGGATCTCCAAACTTTCCCTAAGGACAACTAAATTCAGGGATCGAGTCGAGCTTGCGACTCGGTGACCAAAAACAAGCCGCTTCATGGGAGTTCACCCCATGCTTATCCTTTTCTATTTTTCATTCTATTTTCTAATGTGTTGTGATGTGTTGTGGCTATCCTCTTCCAGTTTCTTGTTGTTTGTTGTTCTTGTGCATTTTTTGCAGGATTCTCCCAACAATTTCTTAAGACTCTCGTGTCCGGTGTTGTATCCCGTTTCACTTGAGCTTCTCATCCTTTGTTTGAAATTAGTTTGGGGAGATCCAATATCCTTTCATCTTATCGATTCACGTTTATCTTTGATAACTTCATTTAAACGGCTCTTAGATTTTCTGTTAATAATCGACTCTTTTAAAATGAGGACAATGTTTCGTTTTAGTTTGGGGAAGGGAATCTATCGATTAGATGTTACCTGCTTATTGTTTTGTTCTCACGTACCCGTTTTCCCACAAAAATAGCAAAAAATTTAAATTTTTAAGATCTAATTTGTAGAAAAAATTTTTTATTAAAAATTAAAAAATATTTGTAGTTGAAAAAAAAAAATAATAATAATAATATTAAGACACAAATGTAGGTTTTCCGTTGGTAAGAATAAGAAGTAATTTTTGACCCGATCGTACGTGTAGAGTTCTAGCTTTATCCCTTAACAATTAATGATGATAGTTTGTGCTAGTCTCATGTAGACTTTAAACATGCTAGACTTGAAATCGTTAGTAAATGAAGACTTGTGCTAATCTCAAGTGATTTTAATATGCGAAGTGTATGAATTTTATATAGGTAGTATTTGGCGATTTCTTTATTAGAGATTTTTAAATTGCAAAGAATAAGAGGATGATTAGTTGATAGTGTGATTACGAGGTTAGGAGCTAAACAAAGTTTATTTGGAAAACTTACAGGCTTATAAGGTTAACTTGTGGTTTTTTTTTTCCCCGGCGTTCTTTTAAAAAATGATTGAATTATACGTGTTCTCTTTAATTTTTACAATTTAGAGTTTTACTCTTAAAAGTCTAATCAACATATTCAGAGAAAAAGCTTTATCGATGATGAAGTCAAACATCGTTGGTAAATAAGAATTTTAGTTCAAGTTTATACTTTGGTTTTCTAAAACGAAATTTTTCTATTTGCAAAAAAATAATATGTCATATAGTTTAAGCTTATAGTTCAAAAAAAATTCTCTATAAAAATATAATTGGTGAATAAAAAGGATGCAAGATATAAATCCTTAGTGTTAATAATTAATATACAAACTCCATCGCAATAAAGTACATGGGCATTTGTCGGTTTGCTCCCGATGTGACATCGAAAGAGAAAAAGAAGGGTGGAGGTTGTATATTATAGGGTTGGTATCATTAATAGTATAAAGAGCTCTATGTCGGAGGCGTGGCCGATGAGTCGTTTCGAAAAAAAAATGTGATACGATTCTAGTCTAAATACTGAACATTAATAAATAATAATGTTGCAATGTTAGAAAAATTAAATTAGTATAAAAATTATTTTCTAAAACCAAGGTATTCTTTTGAGCTAAAATTTGGGCAATAAGTCTTACATAGCTCTTTTCATCGGAAGTTCATGCATCTCGATTTAGTTATTCTCCGGATTGGGTTATGTTCAAAATGTTAGCCATACCGATGCGGTGGGATGCTAGAGGAAAGAAAGTCATACATGGGGCAAGTGAACCAATATGATGTCTTCGCGAAGGAGGTTTTATGTTTGGCTTTGAGTTTGTAGGATTCTACTAACGTGATTAAAATTATTAGCCCAACAGGCCCATGTTGTAAAAGTTGGTCGGATTTCAATATCTTAATATGTGGATTTTATGTTGGTTTAAATTAATTTGAACACACCACACTTTAAATATATTGATTTATGTTGGGAAGAGAAATTCACAACGTTGTATACTCAGATACAGTAGTCTTAGCATCTTTAGCTCCTGTACATAACCGGAGATCTTATTTTTAAGCTTCAGCATGGGGAAAAAAAACGTAAAATCAGGGCCTGTGAAGTTATCTTTTAGACACTTAATTGTGCTTTTGTTTATGATCCTAAAGTTACCAATGTGGTAAAATAAAAAAATACATTATGTCAACACAAATAAGTTTGTAGTTAGTATTAATATCAAGAAAATCATAAAAAGAGACAATCTTTGAAACATGGGAAAATCGGTGGTGTTTATAACTTGTGGAATCTCTTATCTTCTCAACAAAAATCTTTATACTTTTTAAAAGGTTTTAGTTTGGGGGAAGTTGCGAGGTATTGGGTTATAAGGCAATGTGGCTTTTTGATATATTGCGTTGAGGACACGCAAATCGTTTTAGTTTGGGGGAAAATTTTGCTAAAGGTGTAAAATACAATAACCATTTATGCTTAAAATAACCCAAAAAAAACCCAAAACAGACCAAAAATATGCTTGTATTTGTGTTTTGTGTGTGCAGGTACGGATATATCAGGAAATCACAAGGGGGGAGGGGGGGGGGGGGGAAAATCATCAAAAAACAAGCAAACACGGACGACACGAGCGCGGAAGATGTGAACAAGAAAAGCCGGGGGGAGCAAGCCTAGAAAAAAGTATATTACAGTCAACTCCAGTCAATCTTGGTCAACAAAAGTCAACAAGACCCAAAGTATTTCAAAATAATCCCTCAACTTTCAGAAAAGTCCACAAATGGTCCCTAAACCCTTAATGGGCCTAAAAACCCTAAATTACCATACCCGGATATCATTTAGCCCAAAAGCCCAAGCCTTAAGCCCAAATCCATTCACCTTATACTAAACCACAAGGGCCAGTTTTGCAATTTCCAAAACTTAATTATAACTAGAAAAGGAGAAAAACAAAGAGATGGACTAGTCTTGCATATAGGCCAAACTTTAAAACGTATTTACCCCTTTCAAGTTAAAAAATGGGCGGGTAAATACGTTAACACTATTCATCTTCGTTTTCATTTCACCAAGCTATCATTATCAAAGGGCAAATGAACATTAAGGGGTACGGAAGTCAATTCATAAGCTCACAAGAACACAGGGAAAGTGTTTTTTTTTTTTTTTTTTTTTTTAACTCAGTCAAAAAATTAAGGAGGCCAATCATTGGTCACTCAAGCAAAAGGACACGTCAGCTATAGAGAAAGCACACAAGGATGTGGGTTTTGTACTATTTCTACTCAGAGCAGAAACACAAGAGTGAGCCTTAACGGATTTCAGCTTGGCATCCGTTTTTTTGTGAGGTCAACTTTTGTGATCTAAGGCCAAAATAGTGAATCCAATCATATGAAAGGAATTGAAGGGCCTATGATTGAAAGGAGTGTAGGCGTTAGGCAGGGGGCTGCGAAGGATCCATGGCTGGCTATAAAAGCCCTCATTCCTCTCACACAACATATGTAGATTTTTAGTAGCTTATTTAGTTTTAGTGCTTATTGAATTTTCTTATATTTTAAAAAAGCTTTTCTAGTATAATTTCCCTTCATTATTGTAATCAACAGCTTCTCTTAATATAAATCAAGTTTGTTTTAATCTTGTCTTTTAATCTTTTATGATCAAAATGTCTTAAAATAGTCAATAAGCTCTCATAAGCTCAATTCAGCTCTCAAGAGTCTCTAAGCTCTTGATTTGAGCTTAACCAGTCTTAATCTTACTTTAACAACTAAAATCAGCTTAAATCCTATACCTTACCCTTGCATAATGATGGAAAGCTTTTGGAAGTTGGTTGAAATGGATAACCAAATGGGACTTATACTCCTAGCTTATTCATAAGCTAGGAGAGTAATCATATGCTCTTAAGAGCACAAAGCTTCCTGTTTAGAGTTGAAGCGGTGCGTGTAAGTCTCCCTTTACTTTTTAAGCATTTAATTTCAGGCTTCTTTAATAAGTAGTTAGATAGCTTGTTATTTGATATTTGCTTATTTGATCTGCTTAATTGTTTTTTTTGTCATCTAATTGTGCTTAATAGTTAATAGTATGAATCTGTTTTTAGCTTAAGTCTCTTTGAACTTGTTTTGCACTTACTTGTCACTTAAAACCTTAAAAATCCAAATATTTCGTGAATTAGTGTGGATCTTAGTAGATTTATGTTCTAATAAGTGTTAGATTATGTTAATTAAGGTTAGTAATAAGCTTTATTCTCTGGTAACTAAGGTATTAGCTGCTGGAAATTGAAAAACTTCAGCTTAATAATTTTTGTCAAAATCGTTATGGAGTGGTTTCTGTGGTTAAGTTGCTTTGACCTTATAGGGTCAAATTTACTTGTGCAATTGTGTGGATCAGTGCGTTTTCATTTATAAACTAATATTTTGTGATTCAGTTTTCAGAAGTTTTAAATGTTAAAATGAATATAAATTAGAGTTTATTTTTCATAGTGTTAGCACCAGGGGAGTCTTTAGCTTAGGTTTGATAGCTTAAGTTTGATTTTTAGCTCTTTGAGCTTTGCTAAGTGAGGTTAACGTTGTGGGTTCATACACATCAATAGTGGTACGTAGTGCAGGATTTATCCCCCTCCTTAAATCCTGCACTCTTGTTTTTGCACTTGTGCAAAGTGATCAGTAGGAAAACTAAGGTGTTCTTACTTGTCACTTTTGGCCTTTAATTTTTAAAGCTAAGAATAATAGGTTTTAGCTTTCTTAAGGTTAGAGTTTAGGATTATAGGAGTAACTACAGCTTAATAAAGATTGGACGTAAATTTTATTTTTAGCTTATTTTTTCCTATCAACATGTTCAACTAAAGGAAAACCAAAAAATACAAAACAACAGTAGTGTTATTATGAAGTAGTTTCTTAAATTGTTAATTTTAGCTTAAGGTATTTGTTTTTTCGCTTTAAATAGATAGTTTATTAGTAGTTGCATAAGTCCTCAGAAGCTCTTAGTCCAGTTAGTGCTTTTGAGCTTTGAGCCTTAATTGTTTTTGTGCTTATTTCTTAGTTTTTCTGAGTTTGCTACCTTGCCCTTCATTTTCAGCTATAATCTAGTACTCTAATCTCTATTTTCTTTTCTCATCTAGTTTAAGCAACTCATAAGCTGTCTAGAACATCTTTCCTTTTTCATTTTGAGCTTATTTTGAGTTATTTATATCTTAATTAGTAAAACCTTGAGAAAACCATTTGTTTCTGTAATCAGCTTATTGATAAGCTCTTATAGAGCTTATTAGTGGTTTTAAGCTCATATAGCTTTTGTTAAAGTTGTTCTTTCCAGCTTATTCTCCAACTTTGCTTTTGTAAGTTTTTGATAATAAGCACTTTTTAATTACTCAACTTAATTTGGGCCTTAATGGACTTATTTTGAAATCGGGCTAGACTTTCAGGGTAGGTTTTGTAACTTTTCAATTTCAATTGTTTTTCTGTTAGTCCTTACGTTAGTTAGTTAGTTTCCCCGTTAGTCCTTTAGGTCTTTGCACCATTAGTCCTTAGTTAAGTATTTAATTAAGTTTATTAGTTTTAATTAGTAATTAGGTTTAGTTCTTAATTAGTTTAATTAAAGTTTATTAAAAAGTTAAAAATTAGGGCTTTTATTTTTATAAAATTTCTGCATATTTTCTTTATCTAGTGTAATTTTTATAAAATTTTTAGGATTTTATTTTTAATAGTTTTATTACTCTTAAAGTTTTTAATTAGTTAAATTTTAGAAAAATCATATCTTTAAATCTAAAAAGCCAAAAATAATAATTCTTTTTTCTAAAAATTTCTTTTTACTTATTTTACTTAGGTAAAATATAATTTCAATTATTTTCTATTTTTTTTATTTTTAGGATTTAATTAGAATTAAATAGTTTTAAAATAATAAAAAAAATTCAAAAATAATAAAAAAATATTTTTCTTTTTCTTAAAATTTTCTTTTATCTTAATTTAGGTTTAGAAACTTAGTTTGCAATTTTAGGGTTTAATTTTAGTCTATTTGCTTAATTGTCGCGTTTTATTTGATTTCCGTATTTGTTTAATTGTTTAAATTGCCTTAAAGTTTCAATTTTAATTGTTGCTTTTTATTTAGTAGTCATAGATCATCAAATCATCTATTTTCTTATTCAAATCATAATCCGAGCTTAAACGAGGTTTCGATTTCACTAGTCGTTGGGGAAACGACTCGGGTGATCATTCTTACCCGGTTAAATATACGTATTATATATTATATTATATATATTTTTGAGAGTGAATTTTCCTTAGGGAATTTTCTTAATTGCTCTTTTGAATAATATTTTATATTGTATTTTATTGTGTATCTAAACTGCAATCAGTTTTTGGCGCCGCTGCCGAGGACTAGTGTTTAAAATTCCTTCGTTTTTAGTTTATTTGGTTTGAAGATCCTTTCACCCTCGAAAGTTTTATTCTTGTTTTATAATTCAAAAATCCAAAAAAATCATAAAATATAAAAAGTAAAAAAATATTTTCCTTTCTTTTTAGTATAAGTAAAAGATAAAAAAAAATCAAAAAAATCTTTCTTTTTAATTAAGAAATAAAAAGTCACCAATTGGTAAAAATACCAAAATATAATACTCTCAACGGAGGTATTATCATAATCAATTCCGGTGAACTT